>SKCR01017158.1:0-87875 GCA_019454045.1 Zanthoxylum bungeanum
TGAGTGTGCATTCCTTCATAAGTTGTGACAACGATGCCTTCATCTTTTGTTAGACGTTGAATTTGCTTCTTTACATTGCACCCTTGATGCGTACACCGGTAGTAGCTTCTGCATGTATATCAAAATTAGCATATTTGAATTAATGTACTACACACACACACACACACATATATATATATAATTAATCAATTATATTTGCTTAATACATATACTTGATTTGTAACCATTCGTGACCTAATTGTGTCCAAGTTAATTTCAATATGCATCAAAATGGAGGAATTTGCTCGAGTGAGAGTTAATTGTATGTTTCATTCTGGCTAATGGGTACTTTTATTATCAAAAAGAGCAAAACTTTTGATCATCAATTAGTTAAATCATATATGTGTGTGTGGGGGGAGATAGAAACTCATGTGTACATGTAACTCATATATGTTGATCAAAAGCTAGCTCATAAGTTGAGGAAACGACTCAAGCTTATATAATTAGCCCAAGAATTATAAAGCTTAACCGAAACAGTAATTTAGAACACTTGCTTAAGTTCTTCTCTTGGATCCAGAGAAAGAGAGAGTGAAACCCTAGAATTAAATTAAAACTGATTAAAACATAATTCACATCTTAATTAATTAAGATGCAACCATGCAACTTCAATGGCTCCTCATGCATAGTAGTTTTGCAAAATACCCCTCCATGAATATCTTCTTTTTTTTTTTTAAAAAAAATGTATAAATCTCTTATTTATATATATTGTATTTCACCTCACTTAAATCCTAATTTAAACGTATCTAATAAAACTTGAATCCTTAACTTTTTGCTTCTATTTGTAATAATATTAGATTATAAAAAAATAAAAAAAATAAAACAGAAAAACAAAAGAAGTTATGCAAAAGAAGATTAATTAAATAATTAATTCAACTATTGTAATTCATTACCTGGGGAATTTGTTGTTCTTAACAGCTTTCTGACCATATTTCCTCCATCGATAGCCGTCATCAAGTATATCAATTTGGCTCCTTGTTTGAAATGCAAATCTAGGCTTCTTAATTGTCTTCTTTTCTCCTTTCTTTGTACTTGATTTTTTTCCCTCACTTTCAGACCCATTATGAGAAATGATTCTAACAGTATCTGTTTTTGGTAAAATATTTTGTTTCATCATCAACCCTAATAACCCACTTGATGATGATGAGCTATGATCCCCATGATGACTAAAAATATTACTAGAATTTGTCACATAATTATTTGTTACAGGATAAACTGATTTCCCAGAAGATGAACAAGGCAAAAACATTTGGTAATTATTTTCCATGCGATGATCAAACCCTAGGATTTTATTAATAATTTGTTTCTGAAAAAGGTTGAAAAATTAGCTTATAGCTAAAGAAGAGGCTGCTTGGTGAAGAAGAAGAAGAAGAAGACACATTAATGAAATGAGATATTGATGAGATATATATAGAAGGTTTCACATTTATTATATGTAAGATAATTACAATTGTATTCTCTGAATATTTTTTCCAGCTCCAAATTTTTATTTTGTCTAAAAATAATTAATTCAAAAAAATAAATTTTAAATGTTTAAAATTATTTTATTATTCTAAATATAAAATGGGAAATGCTTATGGCCGATCTATTTTAGGAAAATTTTCATAGGAAAAATGAAAAAGTAATTAATGTTTTGATAATTTTTTACATTTCTCATAAAAATAATGTAAAAATTTTTCAAAAATAAATTCTTAACGAGGACACTCATATAAAATATAAAATTCGGTGATATGTGAGTCCTCCCGCTAGTCAATTAGCATTGTTGAAGGGTTAAAGGTGTTGTAGACGGCAAGAAAATTTCCGATGGGAAAGAAAATTGATTGATTATATAAAATTTAGGAAAAAGTTAAAAGTGGAAAAAAAATGGAGGCGGCTTCATCATTAGATTCAAGACATTTATGTAATATGTTCAATTAATTCTTCATTACCCTTCAAAAAAAATTAATTATTCATTAAATTGAACGAATATATATTATATTTGTTGTCACAGAAAGTCATGGCATGAAATTCGCTTAATTAATTTGCAAAAGTTTGGTGATGTAATCATGTGAATTACTGTCAGGTTTGACTAGAACCAGTTGCCTATATACACACGTGTATATCTTTATCTGGAACATCCAATGCACAAAGTTTGAAAAATCTTAGGTCTTCTGTGAGAAATGGAGACTCCATTTGAATTAGGTGCCCGAATGATTTTGTATTTATTATTTTTTTTATAAATTATGAGTGATATTTATTAAATAAAAATGATAATATATAATTAAATTTTAATTATTTATTATTATTTATGTATCTGTGATAAAAAAAAATTATACTAAAAATAATATAATTCAACTTAATATTAGAATTGAAATTAGAAGATTGACGCTTGCCCAATCAATAATGTGTTTTTTCTGAAATGTTGGAAATTCTGTCGCTAAACTACCGAATCCAGGCCTAAGCGGCAAAAGTAAAATCTCTGACTGTCTAAGCTCTTACAAAAAATTCACTCCATGGACTTGAACTCATGACCTGACAACCAAATCATAAGTTTATTGTCATCAAACCACATCCCTTGAGAACGTATTTTATTGTTACAATAATAGGACATTAAAAATTATATAATAAAAAGTTAGGAGACTTAAATGATAAATAAAATTTTTTAAATGGGACTAAAATATTATATATTTGAGCTCAAAATATCACATCCTTATACTTAATTTGAAGAAGGGAAAATGAGGAAAAATCCCATGATGTTTGATTCAGATGAAAATGAAACCCATCATATTTTAAAATTAAGTAAATTTTCTTATGTTTAAAAATCATGAATCTCGTTCTGTTTGGGATTAGGGATGATTTTTATCTTTGACTCGAGAAATGACATCCCACTTATTATCCCTCCCTCATGTTTTACAATAAAAGTCAAACTATGTATATCAAAACCTCATGCTATGGGTTTCACTTATTTTTATAACAATATGTATGAGGGTTTGCTAAATTTCACCAAATATTATTGGGGTTTGCTATTTTTCCCTTTGAATAATCATTTTTAAAAAATCAATAATTCTCTTGCATTTATATTGTTAAAATAAAATTGTGTCTGGTTAAAGTTTAAATTGACTTTTGTAAACCTTTTTATTTTTTTTTCAGAATTTGAATTCAGATGGCCTTCACAGAAAAATACTTGAAAAACACTTGGTTAAAAGGCATAATATACATTTCTATTGGGTTACGAATATTTTTGGTTGTTTTTTTTTTTTTAATAATTGTTTGCATGCGCTGTATTTTTAAATTCATTTATGTAAATTATCCTACATTGATTTGATATTCAATTATTATAACTAGTGCATGACTCACACATTGTGCTGGTTAAATATATATTTTAGGTATTGATTTTATAAATGCTCCAGATCTTGATAAAATAATATTTATGTCTTATTCGTTTATGTCTCAATTTTCAAATAATATTTCTAATTCACTGTGCAGGAATTAATAGAGGAATTAATAGTCAGAGTATACATCCTTAAGCACAGTAAAAAAATAGAAAAGTTATGAAATAAAAAAACTTATAAAAATTATTCAAAAAGATAACAAATAACAATAGACCTGAAATCCAAAAAATTATCTAGGTTTTGTGGGTGGTTATTATTTAGGTTTCTTATTTTAATAGATGATTATATTTTTATATTGTAATATGATTTTTATTTTTATTTTATAATTTATTAATAAAAAAGATATTAATTATAAAGATTAAGTACCACATATTTTTTTTATATCTTCTTATTATAATAGATAATAAAAAAATTGATTGTAAAAATTAGGTGTTATGTAACGCGATAAAAAGTTTAAAAATACTTAACTTATATATATATTCTCTGCCGGAATATCTGTGATATTATTCAAAAATTAATCGGATAGTATAATATATTTTATTTTTATAATAGAGTTTTTATTTAAAATATTTATTAATTTAATAGTGTTTTTTATAATTATAATAGGATAATATAATATGTTTTCTTATTATAATACAGTTATAATAAAATTATAATATGTATTTTATTGTAATAAGTTTTTTATTTAATATAAAATTAATTATAAAGACATTTTAATTTTATAATTTAATAATAAAAAATTAATTGTAAAGATTAAGTGTCACATATGTTTTTTATTTTAATAATTGATTATAATATATTTCCTTATTGTAATAGGTTTCTTTATTTAAATTTTATAATTTAACATTAATAAATTAAAATATCAATTAATTAATTTATTTTATAATTTATACTTTAAATTATTTAACTTATATATGTTTTAGGTTAGTTTTTGATTGTTATAATGAGAGAAGTGGACTAAGATATTATAATTTATTAGGATTCTTTAGCTCTATATCAGACAAATATATATAAAGAAATATATGGTTTAACAATAATTTAATTTCGGTAATTCTTTTATGAATTTGATTAGACAAATATGAATGTTGGTTGATTTCCAAATCAGTTGTATGAATCATATTTGGGTTTTGCATATATTAATTATTATTATGATATTATGAGTAATTACATAATCAGAAAATTAATTTTATTAAGAGTAAAATTTGATTTTCATAAAAAAAAAATATTAAATATTTTTTAATTTAATAAAAATAAATCAAAAATATTTTATCAATAAATTAAAATTTTCATTAATTTATATAATATATTTTAAAATTAAATAAAAATGATTATTTCGTTATTTTCTACATGACTCCGCCACTGAATATGGATATATTTATGAGCAAGTGCCTCCTCAGCTTCCATGAAGTAGCTGGCATCAATCAATATTTTCCTCATGGTGCATGTATTTGGCCATTTTCTAAAAAGCAAAATTGTAATGATCTGAATGACACTGACACAACCACTTTACTAAAGAAACCCAATTAATTCATAACACATTTTCACTTTTTTTTTTTTTTTTTTAAAAAAGAATTTGGATTTACTGTTAAGTTGATGAATTTCTTGTAACATTTTATCGCATGATAATAATATTTTTAACGTTTAGTTATATAATATTGATTTTAATTTATTAACAACTTAATTCAGCATCGAACTTAAATCTATTTGAAATTTAATAGAAGTACATGAATTTAAGGTCGAGTTTGATAGAGAGTGTTGAATTGAGAGTATAAGGTAATTTATAAATTATGAAATACACAGCGTAAAAATATAAGTTAGCGTAGAAAAGTAATATCATATTGTGATATTATAATTTTATAAACAATAATACTAATATTAACGACATATTAGATGAAGCGTTTTAATGCTAGCGTTGACCCTCACCAAATTCTCCTTAAATATATGTAGTACTATGATCCTAAAACATGGAGAAAACTATGTTTGATATAGATAGATAACACCTATAAAGAAAAATGTTTTCCCCAAATTTTACAGTGTGAAATAAGTCATTACACTTCATGACGAGAAAATCTTCTATGCAACAGTGGTACCACGTCATTCATGCAATAAATCAATCATCCACTGCCACGCGTGCTAAAAAATTAAAAATAACTAAAAAATAGGTGAAAAAACTCTACATGTCATTTTTTAATTCACTTGTGGTACTACATCACCCATACCACTGTTGCACCAAAGAATCTCTCCTTTATGACCCAACACATTTCCAAACTTCTGACAAACGTTTGACGCTTGACATTTTCAAATGTCTTGGAAAATAAAAATCAAAACTACATAAATACGTAATTACTTCTTTGCTAAATAAAATGGATTTGATTTTTTTTTTTAAGAAAAAAAAGTTATGATTGATAATTATTAAATAATAATTTATATATGATTAAATTTTAATTAAATATTATTATTAAAAATACGTGTGTGAGATAACTATTAAAGGATTAACACAACTCAGTTCAACATCCATTTCAAATTCAAAAGAAAATATGATATCAAATAGACAGGTTGAATTTTCAATGTAAAAACCTAACCAATTCACTAGAATTTTGAAACAAAATTAAAGAAAGTCAAACAATTCAAGAAATCGTGTGGGTTTGAATTTATCAGTCCTATAAGCGCCCATTTGTTAGGTCCGTTGAAGCGCAGCCTTCGTTCTTCCTAAATTTGAAAAGCAGAAAAGCAAAGACTTTTGGTAATTTATAGAAATGCTCTAATAATATATGGCCACGACTACGGTACCCAACACCAATAATGGGGGTGCCATGGCGATCTCCTATGTTTAGATCTGGTCACGGTTTTGGTTCGGAACCGCAACCGAACCGAACCGGTAGGAATCGGTCGGTTCTGATTTCGATTTCCGAACCGAAACCAGAGTTAGACGATTCCAACGGTTCAAACCGAAACTGTTAGTTACATTTTTATTGGCAATGTCCGTAACAAAACAAGTTCAATTGAGTTGTAATAAGTCTTGAAGAACTTGGTGCAATTGGACTGGTATTTGGCAAAAATGTGCATGAAGATCGGATATACTTTTGTGCTGCGTTCGTGTTTGGGTTCGAACAAGTGGCGTTACTGTCATGTTCGTGTTTGGGTTCGAACGAAACTTGGCAGAAGGTTCTCGTGTGTAGTGCGTTCATCCGTGCGTTCGACCTAAACTTTCCAGTGAGCTTGCGTTCGTGTAGCGTTCGAATGAAACTTTCCAGAGAGCACGCGTTCGACAAATCTTCGAACGCCTATGCATAAGTGAACTATTTTGGACGCGTTTTTTTAACCTATTTTGCTCTTAGAAACATTTTGTTTTGCCCCTACCTATATAAACACATTATAGCCACCTTACTAAAGTGTTGAAAACATAATCCTTTCAGCCAAAAATATTCTTAGCTTTTCAACCTTCTTTGTTTCTCACCTTGAAGACTCTTTTGATTTTCCTGTCTTTTTTGCTTTGGTGAGTTCCATCTTTGATTTATCATCAACACAACTAAACCCAACTTTCTAAGCCTTCAGAGTTCTCTAGGAGGAAGATTGGCAGTCGGAGTTCCGGTGTTCAGAGTTGCAGAGTTGATCCGCTCAGAGACTTCAGAGGTTCTGAAGAAAACTCTGGGGTACGAGCTCGAGGAGTTCTTCGAGTTCTTGCAGTCTAGAGGTGCTAGATTCGGTGGAGTTGACACCATAGGTCTTTTACCATTGTTGTAAGTATTTCTCTGTTATAGTGGATTTTGGCCGATAGCCGAGATATCCGGAGTGGTTTTTTACTCGCACGGGTTTTCTACTTCATCACCAAAATAACTGTGTTGATTTTTTCTGTTTGTTTTTAATTTTCTGCATTGTTATTTATTTGTGTGGAATCATAAATTATTAGACTTAAGGGTGCTTGTTGCAAATCCATAGAAATAATATTTAGGACTTGTCATAAAATATTGTGTCATATTTCGCATAGGGTCAGAACTTTTTCAATTGGTATTAGAGACATAACACGATGCTTGACCATTTTAGCTATGGAAATAAGCCAAGCCTTAAACTGTCATCCTTTCTTTGATGGGATAGAGTATTTACATTGAAAGGTTCGCATGAGAGCCTTCTTTAAATTCTTAGATGAGAGAGTCTGGATGTCAGTAGAATATGGGTGGAAACCTCCGGTAGTTATGGTTGATAATGTCTCTTCCTCTAAAGATAAACTGACATGGACTAAGGATGAGTTTGGCGCTAGCAACATGAACAACAAGGCAATTAATGTCATGCATGGTGCTGTATGCTCTGCTGAGTTTAGGAGAATCTCAAAGTGTGAGATAGCCAAGGATGCTTAGGACATCCTTCAGACTGTGTGTGTGGACACATTGTCTGTTAAAAATAATAGATGTCAAGAGCTTGTCACTAGGTTTGAGGTCACTAAAATGAACGATGATGAGACCTTTGATGAATTTTTTGCTGAGATTAACGATATCGTTAACTCAAGTTTCAACCTAAGCAAGGCTATTCCTACCAGAAGGATAGTGAGAAAAATCCTTAGATCTCTGTGTGACAAGTTCCTACCTAAGATCACTGCCATCAAGGAAAACAATGACTTAGATCAACTTAAATTGGAGGACCTCGTAAGAAAATTGCAGGTGTATAAGAAAAAGCTTACTTGATATAGAAAACCCAAAACCATAATGATGAAGATCGCGAAGGAAGTTTCTCATGATTCACAACAAAAGCTTGAGGGAGTGGATTCTTCCTTGGTTCTACGGAACAAAAGCTTATCAACGTGTGGCAAGCGTTGTGGTGCTGTATCGTTGTTCAAGATTCTCCAAAGAAATAAAGAAATGTTCTTAAGGGCAAGGTTCCTTAAAGGTTGAACTTGATCTTGGAAGGATTTTATTCTTACAAAAATCAATATTTGCAGTTTTTGGGGCTTAAAACATGTGGAGGGGTTTGCTTGGCTTGTTCCAGGCAGGTTCTTATCATTTGGTATCAGAGCTTAGGGTTCCAAGGTCAAGATTTTCTGTATTTTTATCATTTTATGAAGTCTTTATATTTCTTTTTTCGAGTCTAATTTCATTTTTTTTTCATTTTCTTTGTGTTTTTAATGTTTATGACTGCATATTGGATGTTATTATAATGTTCTTTCATGGTAATAGCATATAGGTTTCACTTCATGGAATTTCTGAGTCAATTTGAGTTGAATTTGTATGTAATTTTCGGATCAGTCGGTCAGAATTTTTTAACCGCGCACTGAATTTAAGAAGGCTGTAACTTTTGATTTAGAAAGAGTTACGAGAGCCATAATATATCTATTTATACGTAATCGAGGAGAGGAATTTGTTTGTGATTGGCCCCACTCTGTCTGTTTACATTTTGAGTCTCAACATCTCTTTCAAACAATAGTTACGATTTCTGTCCAATTTCAGTTCAGTTTGTGTTTTGTTTTGCTTTTGGTGTTTTTTTTAGTCAGTTTCTTTGCGTTTCTTTTCATATTTTCTTAGTGATTCTTTGAGTCTTTAATCATTATTGGTGTCTTTCAAGTAATGGGTTGATTTATATACATAATCGTATGGACAAAAGGGCATTATCTTTCGCACGAGATGTCTTATCAATAATAAAATATGTAATATGATTATTAAAAGAGGGAATCACACAAATTTAGCTAGTACTACCCTTGTGGAAAAATTGAAATTACCATTGATACCTCTTGATAGACCTTATAAATGGATAAGTGATTTTAAAGAGTTCGAGGTTGATAAGCAGATTGTGGTAAGTTTTGCAATTGGGAAGTATGTGTTGCGATATTTTATATCGTACCGTAAATGTACGGTGTCAAGTTTTAGTAAAGATGAGTTAAGAGTGTCGAACCCACAAGGATTGTGTTCAACTCACACTAAGTACTATAATTAGTCAACCTAATTTTATTTAGAAAACAATTAATTAAGATTAAACTAAATAACTAAGATATGAAAATAATTAAGAAGGAGAAACCAATACGAGAGAGATTCTAGAGTCTGATTTCACCTAGTTATCCCATATGTAATTGTTATTCCATTCAATTATTATTCAGTTGCATTGTTTATAAATCAAGAATCCTAAAGTATTCACTCTCTCTCCCGAGCAATAGTGAAAGATTATTAATTATAGACTTCGATATCCCTATAAAATCTAGTAATCAATAATTCATTACGTTCTGTGATTCTGTATTAACGACTTCAAAGGAACTATAGATTCACCCGAACTATATAAAACTTCTAGGTTATATTCTCTAAATCCTATTCAAAATCCATCTCTCCCGAGCGATAGATTCTAAACATACATCATCTCAATTTTTGGCCAACAAACAAGAAGTATTAAACACACAAGAATACAAATAAACTTAAATAAAACTTCATAATAATCAAATTGGCAAATAATACATAGGTTCAAGCATTAGTTACATCATCCTCTAGAATTATGGAGTTATTTTATGACTAAAGATAAAAATAATGACAATAGGGTCTTGAACATAATGGAAATCATTAGAGTTTAAAGAAGAAAACTAGATGATAAAACCTGAATTGAATCAATTCCTCTTCAGACGTCACCGCCTTCGTCTTCTCTTGTCGCTCTTCAATCCTCCTCCTTGGATCTCTCTAAGAAATGTGTTTTGTGTTATGTATTAGCCTCCTCTTTTGGGTTTTGGACGAGCTTATGTATTTATAATAAAGTCTTGGAGTCTTTGTGCATGTAAGACCCTAAAAATTGGTGTTTATGGGCTTTGCGGGGCGTCGCGGCACCAAACTTTCAGGAATTCACTATGGCGGGAATTTGTGTGGGCGTCGCGACGCTAGGCTATTTTTCTAGATGTTGTGTTCCGCATTCCCGTGTGCTTCTGATGCTACAAATACATTAAATGACACGAAATCTAACAGAATAGTAAGCTATTCTTTATTGGTTCTACGGAACAAAATCTTATCAACATGTGGCAAGCGTTGTGGCGCTGTATCGCTGTTCAAGATTCTCCAAAGAAATAAAGAAAGGTTCTTAAGGGCAAGGTTCCTTAAGGGTTGAACTTGATCTTAGAAGGATTTTGTTCTTACAAAAATCAAGATTCGCGGTTCTTGGGGCTTAGAACACGTGGACATGTTTGTTTGGCTTGTTCCAAGCAGGTTCTTATCACTAAGTGCTTCATGCTGCACAAACATAAGAAAAGGCCTAAGAGTATGTTACCTAGATTTGATTCTCCAATTCTAGTTTCTCAAGTATCTGTTGGGGTTTTGACGCGAGCGCAGCGGAAGCGCTGTTCGGGCGAAATCATAATTTTAAAACTTTTTAAATTACCGAATCAATTTTTCAATATCAAATATGAATAATTCATTCATATTTCACCTAAACATATTTATTCGTTATCAAATAACGACATAAATAACTAAGAAACATCGCGAAACGTTTACGAAAATATTTTTCCGCAAAATGGCATAAAACACATTTTCGACCGAACCGACTAACCAATGCACATGAAGGCTGCCCACGTCAGTCCCAATAGTGTTAGGGCAGTTCATGGGCTGCCCGAACAACGACCAATTCACTGTTTGGGCAGCCGTCATCCAGTTGGCTCAAAAGTCACCCGGTAACGCAGTTTTTCACCGTTTTCGCTTATTTCAACTTCGAAACAATTTCCAGAATTGTTCCAACACCCAAAACACATCAAATACATTTATATGACATAATTTTCATCACCATAAACCCAGAATTTCCAGATCGGATCCAGAAACAAAAAATGTCAATTTTTCATGCTTTAATCCAACTTTCTCAATATTAATCCAATTAATCATAACACTAATCCAAGCCACCACCAATGAAGCACCCAAGAACAATTCTAGGAATTACAAGAGTAGTCATAACACTCTAGAATGACAACATATCATCAAATGAACAAATTGAACAATTATTACACTAATATCATTCAATACAACTTCACACATGCAATAAGCCTTCAAATCCATTCTCCAAATCCAAAAGCCCCAAATTCTAAGAAGTAAGTAAACCCTAGAACCGTTCTATTAATTCAAGAACAAGAAACTAATTTCCTAAACTTAAGAATATTAAAGATTACCTCATAATCTTCAACTTTTCCTTAAGCTTTTCTTGAATTTTCACTTTCTTCTTCCTTGAATCATCAAGTAGAATTTGAGAGGTATTTGGAAGACTAAATTCGGCCATGGAGGATAATGAATGAAGAAAACAAAATTTTCAACTTTAAATTCAACCCATGCCGACTTTTAAGGGGTATTTTGGTCAATTTCCTTATTTAATTCAATTAAATTAAAGATAAGATAAGATAAGCTTTAACTTTGACAAATCAAATTTGCAAACTTAAAGCTTAATTAAAACATGCCACATGTATCAATAATAATTAAACATATTGTATAACATTTATGTAATATGGATATTATTTAACTATTCAAATATTTAATATTTAAATATCTAAATATTTAATTAATATAATAATTATTATATATATGTATTTTTATTTACATTGAATAACAAATACATGTATTAATGCCATGTGTCAAAATCTCATTTGACAATTAATTAATGTGTATCTAATCAAATTATGTATCAAATACAAATACAAATACAAAATAATTACGATTGACCAAAAATGTCCATATGCATGTGTTTTCGTTTAACCGTTTAAACGATTCGAATGAACTCATTTAATCCGATGAAGTATTATGAATAATCTGTATTATTCATAACGTGTTGTCCAAGTGCTCAACAAGTACACTTCATATTGTGGGACTCTCTAAGTTTAGGTTTATCTGTCACAAAATCCAATTTCATGTTCATAATTCACCCACTCATGAATTATGATGACCACAAATAATCTCGCTAAACTATCCAATTTGAGATCATTGCATACGTATAATCCCTCTGTCACAGGCTATCCATATTATACCTATGATATAAATAAGAACGTCAAATCCTTACGGTATAATATAGTCGACTTTCAAATTTACAATCTCTAAATAACACTCGGAACTTGATTCCGAAGTTATACCACAGCCATGGATTTACTAGATCGCAAACACGTGCAGGATGCCTATGCCCTGTACACATGACTGACAGATTCTATCTTGATATGCACAGGATATCATGAGTATCAGTCCACACCCAAAGAACTGGCAGAGGTCTGATCTAAATAGATCGGTGACGTGACTGCCATCAAAGTATGGAGGATAACTCATATATCCACAGTGGTATCTCAAGTCGAAGGACCACTATGCTCGCTCAACTCGAGAAGATTCATATTGTTATTGGTGTACCATATATTAGGAAATCTTCAGTGAGTCGTTCAGTGTTTCTCAAATAAACACCTACATGTCTATACGAGTCTCCCGAGACTCATGGTTCATTGGGATAAACCATCGGACCAAGTCATGATATACGACATGTACTGGTCTCTACGAATTTTACTTACCGACCCGTGTTAGTAAATCTTGACCAGAAACTTTATTTAAGGGTATACAACTTATAGTGAAGCTTCCCAATGTCAATTACAAACTACGTTGTAACTGCGTACTACATTGTAAATCCTAGGGTCTTTATCTAATATACACGTATCACTAAATCAGATTTAGTTTCAATCTAATCATAATTAGATATCTAATCGTAATTAGATCGAATATGTGTATAAAAGACAAGAGGTGCTACCACTAAATAAGTAATATTATGGAAAAATACATTGATCGTATTCATGAATCAGACATAAATACGATCCGAATTGGCACTCTAAGCACCAACCCTAACAATTTCTCACACTTGCTCTAGTGCCAATCCACAGTATCATATAAGAATCACAATGTGTATATCATACTCATGGCCCTCAAGAGCTCACTTAGCACTCAAGAGTTAGGCAACAACAAGTAAGCCCACTTTAATAAATTGAGTCTGTCCAACAAACCCAATTATTTTCCTTAGCCAACATCTTTCATATTTTGTAGAACTCAAGTTCTACATCAATATGACACATATGCTATATCAATATTGTGCTATAACTTCTAAGTTGTCTATGTATTTAATGATCAAATCCAAAATACTTTGCAGACAACCGCAAACTCAACACTAATATCAAAACTTCTAATCTATAAGGTCACTATGCAACTTCATAAGTCAATACTTCATAAGTTGCAACGAATTCCACTAATATAGTAGAATCAACCGTGACAATCTCACTGCATCTTTTCTGACTTTATATGACATAGACCATCTAATGTCATAATTAGACTTAAAACTAATCTGACCCTAATGGTTGCGGATTATATTCTCCATGAATAAGAAACTTGTTCTTAATATCTCAAGGATAATAAAGAACATGTTTCAAGACACATCATATGGTCTGCAGCATATCAAAATAACTGGTGACAATTACAATTAAATTGATATCTTTAATCATACATAATACAATATTCATTATGCTATCATCATATGATGCATCCGATTGACCAGACATTCTAATCAATTTCTCTTTCGACAAAGGAATCATCATTTACGAAAGATTAATACTATATACTAGAAACACACACTAACTGTCAAACAGTTATACTAACTGTCAAACAGTTATACTAACTGTCAAACAGTTAGTTTCGATGTGTCATTTATTAGATCATATCTAATGTACGACTATTGGGAGTTTCTCACAAGTCTCTTAGTTTTATATCATAAATGAAACTTTATATCAAATATAACAGAGACTACTCTCACTGCTTTCACAGAGAAAAGAAGACTTAGGTAAACCTTTTACCTCACAAACATTTCATTATTACATTAATAATGATAATGTCGTTAGGATATATAACACTAGAAAGAAATTTGTACGCTCCCACTGACATTACTATCGTATATGTATTCTCTATACTTTGATAAAATCAGACAATCTGACTGTATCAAAATTAGAGAACACAGATTTTTGGAAAGCTTATTTGAGTCTACAATAGGCTCTATAAGCTAGTATATCAAAATGTGATCATAACAGAATACAAACTTTAGGGCTATTCTAGAATGAAATCTTCAAACAAAGAAACCACAACGGATCTCTCATTCGAAGAAAACATTCAGGAACGCCACTTTTGATGAGTGGTAATTATATCACTATTTCTCACTCATTTAACCTAATATTTTGTATAGTTTCTCGAGTTTTATGAACGTTTTGATGTGTTTTTGTTTATTTTACAAATAAAAATAATATTGGGACTTAATGGAATCAACTCGGGGCTAAAACGATGAAATCCGGAGAAAAAAGTGCAGTCCAAAATTTCAGTTTTGCGCAAGTTTGGTATTTTGGCCATAACATTTTCATCTGATATCCGATTGAGCTGATTCAAGTTTCAGATTGAAGAAGACTCAAAGATCTACAATTTTGAAATTTTAAATATTTTCGAATGCCGAAGTTTTCAAGACCGAAATTAACGAATAATACAATGTATTTTGTGTAATTACTAAAGTCATTATAAAAAAATAAGAAAATGGAAAATGACAATTTACAATTGTCAAACTTTCACAAAACATGCTTGCATGTTTGGTGGAGTGTTTTGTAGAGTTTCTTGTGGCATGTTTGGTGGAGTTTTTGGTGGAGGATTTTGTGGAGTGTTTGGTGGAGTGTTTGGTAGAGCAATTGGTGGAGAAATTGGTGGAAGCCTTTAGATTTTCCTATAAATACCAAGCCATTTCATTTGTAATTCTCATGCTTTCCTTAGGTTTTTGTAAGGAATTTAAGGATTGCATCTTGATTGTTTATTTTTTGTAATTTAAATTATGTATTTTTATTTTCAGTAATAGTAATAGTTTCTTTTCTTTTCTTTTCATTTATGTTTTGTAGTTAGATTTCCACTGGGGGGAAGGGTGAAGCTTTTATTATTTTAGTTTAGATCAATCTCCATTAATTATAATATGAAAATTATAATTTAAATTAAAGGATTACCGCCTGAATGGCTGGTTTTATTTATTTGACATAATGTGACACCGCCTATATGGCCGGTCTTTAGGTGACAGATGATTACCGCCTATATGGCTGGTTTATGGACAAATAATAACACCACCTTTATGGTCGGTTGGACTTCATTGAAAATCTGACTTAATGAGGATACCGCCTATATGGTCGGTTGGTAATATCACTGATAATTTCTATGTTATAATAAGAGAGATTTATAAATTAGAAATAGTAAAGGTGGATCCCCCAACCCCCAGTATTTTATTTTTATTCTAGGGAAGTGATGAAACACAATATCCACACACTTAATAATTGATTTTATTTTTATGGGTAATTCTTTAGTTTGTTTATTGAGTCTTAAGCTTAATGCTTCTTATTAATTGGCCATTAATAAGATTGATTTGGTAAACTTAAAATGAACTTGACGAAGGGATTTCAGGTTTCAGCTTTAGATTCAATAGCCCACGATCTTCCTTGAAGATAGATAACCAATTAATAGATTTTCTTACAGGATAGACATATACCTGTCGGGCGGGGGTAGCCACTTTTGGAACTTGAACTTAATGAATTCAGGTAACTTGGTTAACATCGACATATTATTAATTGGGTTATTTGGGTATTTGCGTCTGACCATCGACATAGGCTTTTGCATATCTTCGTGTTCCAGGTTAGCAAACTGACTTATTACACATATATAAGAGAATCAATTCATCTTTAAGATAATATTGTGTGGAATCACAACCCTAAATCTTTGTGTCTTTTATTTATTTTTCTTAGTATTTTTTGTTGTTTGTTTTATTTAAGCAAATCCACATTCAACCAACCGAAAGCAATCATTCTCTTCTCCCTTAGTTAGATACTTGTAAATAAATAGTATCAATAATTAAAAACAACAGTAGGAATTAAGTTCTCGTGTGATCAATATTTTTATATTACTTGAACGATACGTTATACGTGTGTGATTACGCACCGGTCAAGTTTTTGGCGCCGTTGCTGGGGACTTAATTTTCTTGAGTTATTAATTTTGAAGTTATCTAATTTACTTGTATCTAATTTTCTTTTTATCTGTAATTTTTATTTCCTTCTTTTAATTTTAAGGTGGTTGACATTGATCTTTATTGGGAGATAGAAAGATTACGAGCTTTACTAGAAGAAGATACACCCCAAATCAGGGAGCAACAGTCCGATTTTCTGAGGCCTGTTGTCCAGCCTAATTATCACTGGATGTCAGAACCAAGCAATACTACATTTGCTCATCGGAACGCAATGTGGATATGTGTGATATGCGATGGTAACTACACGAGCGATCAATGCATATACATTTCAGAGTGGCAGAATTATCAGAATCAATCAAGGTACGAAGAGCCAACATATTTCACAGAACCACATCTTCCATCTTATCCACCATCTACCTACGATTTTCATCAAGAACCAGAACCATCAGAGGAAGATCAGATGGTTAACATGCTCAAAGATTGGTTCAAGAAACAAGACGAACAATTGGATACAATGCTTGAAATATTCCAGAATCAACTTGAAAGTTTTCAGAGACCATCAGCATTCATTCATAGACTGACAGATCAAACGAGACAATTAACAGAAAACCAGAGCTACATACCTCAAGAAACATTTTCAGATGAAACTGACGAAGCCTTCAAGTACCAAACATTTCACGGTGACACTTTAACAGAGGAAGAGGCTGAGCAATATCAAGAACTAGAGGTATCAGTTCAGGAGCCCAAACCAGCAAAGCCTCTATTTGATTTTTATTATTCGGATTCTGACGAAGATGAAAAAGAAGATCTGTTTGTACCAACAAAAATTGAGGATGAAACTCTGTATCATTACAATGAAGATCTTGGAGCATGCATTACAATGATGTTTGAAGAAGAGCTACCCGAACCGTTCATACCAATCACAGAGGATAAAAGCTTACAGACAGACACATCTTTACATCCTCCGGTTAAAGATTTTAGAGCATTCATTGCACAAATGTTTGAAGAAGATTTACCAGAGCCAGTCACATCGACTACAGAGGATGAAGACATAAAATCATACATATCTTTACATCCTCAGGTTGACACTTATGGAGCATATATTTCACAAATGACAGATGAAGAGCTTAATGGGGAAATCCAAAAATGCATCTGTGAAGAAAAGGTGGAGGAAGATGTACAAATAGAGGAGCAAATGACTAACCATATTGAAGATCCAGTGATTTCACGAGAAACGTCACTGTTTTGGGGATTACAGATCAGAGATATCGCCCAGAAGCTTGACAGAATGAAACTTCCATTCAAAGTCAAGCACCATACGAGACCTCCTGATTTTCTTTCTTTCTTTTCAGGAACCACTGGATCCAGTGATTTCACGAGAAACATCACTGTTTTGGGGAGTACAGATCAGAGATATCACCCAGAAGCTTGACAGAATGAAACTTCCATTCAAAGTCAAGCACCATACGAGACCTCCTGGTTTTCTTTCTTTCTTTTCAGGAACCACTGGAGCAACAAAGTTTAAGAAGGTGGCATAAGCACTGAATGGGATAAAATTCTTTTTGCCACCTTACCGTTGGAATAGACCCTTCAAAAGCAACGCACATGGGAATGTCTTTAATCGGACATCCAAAACCACACTGAAACCTCCTTGATAGATGGATTTCAGTCACGTCTGGCTGAAGACGAAAAATTTAGCGCTAGCAGGGAGGCAACCCATGCAATTTGTTGTAATTTTTATTTTCATATTTTGTGTATACATGTTGTAGAGTTTTTAATTTTGTGTGTTAGTTTTTCAGGGAAAAGCACAAACGGAGTATTTAAAAAAGAAGGGTGTTTGGCAATCACAAAGAAGAGAACTAATTCATTTGTGATGGCTGAGTAAAGAATGAATTCAAAGACGCATCCTTATGAATTTATACTAAGCGAGTGGCGTATTGCGTACACAATTTCGTTGCCTTAATAATTACTTTGATTTGCTTTTCTGTTGTAATTTTCTTTATTTTCGTAGACAGGATCCAGACTTTTTGACCTTTCACGATTTCTTTTGTTATTTAGCTAATATCGTCCTTTGGAAGATACTATTGCTATTATTACTCACCCTTTTCAGGTACTATAAATTCAACTCATCATTGCACTTTTGAAGGCATCCAAATTTGAGAAAGAAATACATAAAAAATGGAAGCTACTTCAAGAAGACGAGTTGAAAACATATGTGTGTTTTGCGGTACTAGTGTTGGTACTAAACCACAATACATAGAGGCATCACATGAATTGGGTCGAGTCATTGCCGAAAAGAATATGCACTTAGTATATGGAGGGGGCAATCTTGGACTAATGTGGATCATTTCAAAGGCCGTACAGGATGGAGGCAGTCAAGTCTTGGGAATCATCCCAAAACCTTTGGCAGATGCGAATCTGATTGGACCATCAAACAGAGAGGAACTTATTGTGCCAGATATGTTCGAGCGACTAGTGGAAATGATTAACCGTGCTGATGCTTTTATTGCTTTGCTAGGAGGCTTGGGCATATTGGACGAGATTTTTATTGTGCTATCTTGGGCGAACTTGAACATACACCAGAAACCAATTGGACTGTTTAACATTGACAAATTTTATGATTTTCTTTGTGTGTTTTTTGATGACGCCCGGAGAAATGAGTTCGTGACAAAACCTCTGAAAGAACTCATATTCACTGCCAGAACTGCCCAGGATTTACTTGACCAAATCTTGGCATTTGAACCACAAATTGACCCTGTCCTTTCCAAGATAAAATGGACCGAAGACGATCGTGGTAAGAAGCATCGGATAAATCTGGATCTTAACATTTAATTTTCATGTAGTAATTCAGCTAACCAGGTACTATCTTCTAAACTATTCTTCTACTGTTTAAGACATTGGGGACAATGTCTCATTTAGGTTTGGGGAGGGGAATAGTTAATAATATCTTATTTTTTGTATGTTGTTTTTATTTTTAGTCCAAAATTTTTCGAAAAATACAAAAAAATTGAAAAATTTTACAAAAAAAAAATTTTATGTTTTTTTTTTACGTTTTTAATTTGATTAATCATGTTAAATTGGTACGAGATAGCTGTGTAAGGAATTACCATTCCTGAGACGTATCTCAACCTATTTCGAAACAAGTTAATTTTTATTTATTTCATTTTGAATTATTTAATTTGTGAATTATCCATAAAACTGACTAAAATGAATATTCATATGCTCAGTTGGTAGATATTATCAACATACATGGTAACATACGGACATGATTAGTAATTGACGAGTTTGTAATATTCAGTGCTCTAGTTAATTGAAGCATCTAAAAAAAGTGATGGGATAAAAAAAAGCCGTATGAGATCCGAGTTATTAAGTCCGTAGGGGTGTTTCAACACCTAGTGCCCTAAAACCAACTGGTTTGGGAGTCACTGGTCCAAAGCTCGCTACATGGATCGAAGATGTTGCAAAAATATATATATCTGAAGTCTGAGTAATTAAGTCCGTAGGGGTGTCTTAACACCTAGTGCCCTAAAGCCAACTGGTTTGGGAGTCACTGGCTCATTACATGGATGGAAGATATTGTATATAAATAAAAAAAAATCGAAAATAAAAAAAAAAGAAAAAAAATTCAAAAATCAAGAAAGAAAAATTAGAAAAATCAGAAAAAAGTGTTCTATTGCTTAAAAAAAAGGTGTAAATTCTGATATAACTTTAGGACAAAAATATTACTCTATTCTCAACTGCACTTGTGAATATTGTGGGCACAATGACTTGATTAATACTTTTTTAGCTGTGTGTATGGAGAATGGTAAAAATAATCGGATAATTTATTTATTCGGTAATTTAGAAAGAAAGAAAACAACTACTAACTTGGAGTAGAAGTTTCACATGTTTAGTCACTAACTTCTTTATTTTCTATTCTCTTGTCTTTTTGCTTTTGTGTGCATTAGTTTTACTATCTTTTTACTTTTATCAAACGTTTGTGGGTATCGTTGCTGTAAACCCTCACGAGACTACAACTCGTCCACTAGGGACACCTAGGGGTTTAAAGGCTTGTTGCATATGCTAAATGCAACCGTGATCCCTACGAAAGTGGCTTAGCTTAATTTTATTTTAAAGGTGTTTATGTTATTTTATTTTATTGTTTTGCTCGAGGACTAGCAAAATGTTAGGTTTGGGGGTGTGATGGGTAATTATATCACTATTTCTCACTCATTTAACCTAATATTTTGTATAGTTTCTCGAGTTTTATGAACGTTTTGATGTATTTTTGTTTATTTTGCAGATAAAAATAATATTGGGACTTAATGGAATCAACTCGGGGCTAAAACGATGAAATCCGGAGAAAAAAAGGTCAAAAACGAAAATTTACTGTCACGAAGTGCAGTCCAAAATTCTAGTTTTGCGCAAGTTTGGTATTTTGGCCATAACGTTTTCATCCGATATCCGATTGAGCTGATTCAAGTTGCAGATTAAAGAAGACTCAAAGATCTACAATTTTAAAATTTTAAATATTTTCGAATTCCGAAGTTTTCAAGACCAAAATAATGAACAATCCAATGTGTTTTGTGTAATTACTAAAGTCATTATCAAAAAAAAAAAAAAATGGAAAATGACAATTTATAATTGTCAAACTTCCACAAAACATGCTTGCATGTTTGATGGAGTGTTTTGTGGAGTGTCTTGTGGCATGTTTGGTGGAGTGTTTGGAGGAGGATTTTGTGGAGTGTTTGGTGGAGCAATTGGTGGAGAAATTGGTGGAAGCCTTTAGATTTTCCTATAAATACCAAGCCATTTCCTTTGTAATTCTTATGCTTTACTTAGGTTTTTGTAAGGAATTTAAGGATTGCATCTTGTTTGTTTATTTTTTGTAATTTAAATTATGTATTTTTATTTTCAGTAATAGTAGTAGTTTCTTTTCTTTTATGTTTTGTAGTTAGATTTCCGCTGGGGGAAGGGTGAAGCTTTTATTATTTTAGTTTAAATCAATCTCCCTTAATTATAATATGGAAATTATAATTTAAATTAAAGGATTACCGCCTAAATGGCTGACTTTATTTATTTGACATAATTTACACCGCCTATATGGTCGGTCTTTAGGTGACAGATGATTACCACGTATATGGCTGGTTTATGGACAAATGATAACACCGCCTTTATGGTCGGTTGGACTTAATTGAAAATCTGACTTAATGAGGATACTGCCTATATGATCGGTTGGTAATATCACTGATAATTTCTATGTTATAATAAGAGATATTTCTAAATTAGAAATAATAAAGGTGGATCCCCCAACCCCCATCATTTTATTTTTATTCTAGGGAAGTGATGAAACATAATATCCACACACTTAATAATTGATTTTCTTTTTATGGGTAATTCTTTAGTTTGTTTATTGAGTCTTAAACTTAATGCTTTTTGTTAACTGGCCATTAATAAGATTGATTTGGTAAACTTAAAATGAACTTGACGAATGGATTTTAGGTTTTAGCCTTAGATTCAATAGCCCACGATCTTCCTTGAGGATAGATAACCCTTTAATAGATTTCCTTACATGATAGACATATACCTGTCGGGCGGGGGTAGCCACTTTTGGAACTTGAACTTAATGAATTATGGTAACTTGGTTAACATAGACATATGATTAATTGAGTTATTTGGGTATTTGCTTCTGACCATCGACATAGGCTTTTGCATAACTTCGTGTTCCAGGTTAGCAAACTGACTTATTACACATATATAAGAGAATCAATTCATCTTTAGGATAATATTGTGTGGAATCACAACCCTAGATCTTTACGTCTTTTAATTATTTTTTTTAGTATTTTCTTTTGTTTATTTTATTTAAGAAAATCCACATTCAACCAACCAAAAGCAATCATTCTCTTCTCCCTTAATTAGATAATTGTAAATAAATAGTATCAATAATTAATAACAACAATAGGAATTAAGTCATCGTGGGATCGATATTTTTATACTACTTGAACGATACGTGCGCTTGCATTATACATGTGTGATTACGCACCGGTCATTTTGCATTCTTTAGCCAAAATACATTATTTAATATCAACATTAACCAACAAATCTTTAATTCTTCAATTAGTGCCACTTGAGACAAGTTTTCTCAGAATCTACAATAGATAGCCGAGTTTAACTTTTCTCACTGTCATACTATAAAGGTAAAACCTTTATCAATCTCACTTTGCTTTTGATGCGCAAATAATTTGCACATTTTATGAACGATTCATAACGAAAGCTTAATCAAGTTCAAAACTTGATCGTAGTAAGCTAGGAATAATTTTGGATCCATTGTTCAATGGTAATTTCCGAAATCGATATCAAATATC
Organism: Zanthoxylum bungeanum; assembly: GCA_019454045.1. Lineage (NCBI taxonomy): Eukaryota > Viridiplantae > Streptophyta > Magnoliopsida > Sapindales > Rutaceae > Zanthoxylum > Zanthoxylum bungeanum. Next base: position 22,733 of record SKCR01017158.1, read on the forward strand.
GTTCCCACTATAAGTTGTAGGATAATTTTCTTCAATAAGAAAACAACAAAACCAATAAGTATCAAATACTTTTGTAAATGATTTTGACATCCTATTAAACTTATACGGAAGATATCGTAGGGTCTTTTCATATAATTAATTATGTAGTTCCATTACAGTTTATCACTCTCACATTTGACTTCAATAAGTCAAGTATTTTCTACAATCATTAACATCCAATGTTACACACCAAGTAATAAAATAATTTTATTACTCGGGATCGTAGAAAAGATATTCTATCAAATAGAATACAATATTCTATTAAATAGAATTAAAGATAAACTTTATTTGTACCTCCAAGGCGCAAGTACTTTCAATTATATAACCATTATACAAAAGAAAGATTCAAATCTCAAACCTTTAAGATTCCAATTTTCTACTTATACATATCATATACGTAACTGTAGAAACTAATGAAACATTAATTAATAAAAAATGAATTAGTGTTACTGGAGCATAACCCCAAGAGTATTGAAAACTAATTCGGTAACTCTCAATATCAAACAAATCATATCAAATAAGATTCGATTTCTCCCACTGATTAATTCCATCATGATGGAATCGTAGAAGAATCATATTGAGTAAGAATCACATTCATTAAATAACTTTAGAACTAATTGCCATAAATTCATATGTTTGATCATATCAAACATCCTTGAACAATTCAAAGACTCACGATGAATTTTAAAATATATTTTTCAACACTTCAAATAGAATATCTTTGAACCATTTAAAATATTTTATCCCCGTTTCATTATAAAACATATTGAAAGTTCTCAAACCATTCAAGACTTTCAATATATACTCTTTAGGAAATACGTAACTAAGTTATGACAATTCATTAACTAAGTTACAAAGTAAAGAAAAATATCCAAGGCAATTTATAATTCATTAAACTACATACTTCCAAAGTATTAGTTTAATAAATCTGTGGTCCAATGACGATCATTGGTTAAATGAGATTTAATCACATCCTGAATACAATATTCATTAAATGAATAAGGATATATGGTGTGATCTTGTATCAGACCATCATTTACCATACGGAAAAAATATCTAATGCTTATGTGATAAAATCTCATAAAGCAATGTTCTAAGTTATTTAGTTAACCAAATATTTTCTTAATGTTTATCTCTTTCTCAATGACACTACTAGTCATATTAAAATATGTAACAATTATTTATACAGAACAAGTAACTATCAAATAGTCGCAAGTTCTGATATCAATTATCAAAACAATTATTAAATATTATTTTAAATAACTAGATGGGAGATCTGATATCCAATATCTACAGTTGTCATATTGTGAGAATCGATATTTTCTATACACAACTATACACATCTCATTTCTTTAACTTTACAAGTTGCCTTCAATTATTCACAACAATTGCAAATAATTGATTAGCAAATTGTGTCAAACACGTGACTTCTAAAAGTTGCTAAAGCCAAGAAACGTCATTATAAGATAAACAAAATACCTAATGGATTTTTCTTAATGCCAGTCAAGAATCTCGAGACATGAACTGATTCGTGTCAATTCTTACTGCACAAGAAACTATTATCTCTAGACAATTATAACCTGAAACATATATCTATTTAGATTACTTATCGTGACTTAGAAACTAAGTCACTAACCATCTTGATTTTCAAGAAAATCAGAACAACAGTTCCTGATGGTTTTAACTAATCTAACAATATCCAAGTCAACTTACATTCTAGAACCTATTCTAGAAATACGCAACCAAAAGTAAAGTCAGAAAACATATTCAAGTTATATGAATGCAGTAGATTAGAAGTATAAGTCTATTAACAAAATAGAATAAAGGAAAACAAAAGCAGCAATTTCCAAAATATCACACACTGCTTTAGTTATAGATTTTTAACCCAGCAGTGTCTCCCACTACTTTACGTAATACCGTAATCCCCAACGAAAAATAGGAATTTAATAATTAAATCAAATTCCATAGTGAGAGGTGGACCCCATGAATATATTTCGACTCACAGCTTTGGCACGATCTCGCCTACGTATATTCATTAGGTAGACAACTCATTGTCAATCACACTCATTGTGACTCCGGATTTTGTTCCTGACCGTTTCTCGTTATGACAGCTTTGGCACGTTCACAAGGAGGCGTATCAAGGCTTCACTTGCCAATGACAAACTCAAGCTATCGATGTAGTCCTGACAGCTTTGGCACGTTCAGGATTCCCAATTTCACTTGAATTTGTCTAGTATCAAATATACATCTGATGAGCGGAAAATATATCAATATTTACCGCCCCTTTTACTTAATATTTTGTTTAGTTTCTCGGGTTTGATGAACGTTTTGATGTATTTTAGTTTATTTTACAGATAAAATAAAATCAGGTCTCAATGAAATCATTTAGGATGAAATATGGGTCAAATAAGGGCAATTATTAGACTTGACATTTTAATTTTGGAGATTGGAAACTTGAAAGGGCGTTTTTGACAAAGTGCAGTTTTGGAAATTCCAGTTTTGCACATCTGTCGTATTTTGGGCATAACTTTTTACTCTGATATTAGATTAGGCTGATTCAAGTGCCAAATTAAGAAAGACTCAAAGATCTACAACTTTGAAAGACAAAATATTTTTGAACTCTGACGATTTCATGACCGAAATTGATGAACCATCCAGAAGTGTGTGTGTGTAATTATTAAAGTCATTTTCAAAGCAAAAAAATAAATTAATAAATAAATAATAAAAATATCAAATCATCACCAAACATGATAAGCAATTAGTGAAGCAATTAATAATGGATTTGGTGGAGTAATTAGTGGAGAAATTAATAATGGATTTGGTGGAGAATTTGATGGAGGCAAAATTTTGCCTATAAATACCAAGCCATTTCATTTGTAAAATTCATACTTTCTTCTTTGAAATTCCTAAAGAATAAATAAGAAGATTGTATCTTGTTTGTTTATTTACAGCTTTCAGTAATTAATTTCCACTTTCGCACTTTCTTTTATTTATTTTTCAGTTTTTACTTTCCGCAATTTACTTTTACGCACAATCCTTTCTTTTCTTTACTTTTGCAGTTTTTATTTTTCAAGCAATGAGGAAGTAATTCCCCTTTGCTGGGGTGAAAGGTAAAGCTTTTATTATTGCTATTTAGATTAATCTCCCTTAATTATAATATATAAACTATTTAAAACTTGACTTAATAAGGATACCGCTATATTGGCTTGTTGGTAATTAATTATAAATTGGTTTTAACCTGACTAAGTATGGATACCGCCTGGTTGGTCGGTTGGTAATTAATTATTAATTTGACTTAATCAGGATACCGCCTATATGGCTGGTTGGTAATTATCACGCAAAGTTAATATATTATATTAAGGGAGATATCTAAAATAGTAGTAATAAAAGTTGATCCTCTAACCCCCATCATTTTCTTTTATTGTAATTTTACTTTCTTTAAATTCAGTAATTTACTTTTCAGCAATTTACTCTTCAGCAATATACTTTCAGTAATTTACTTTTATTTTTTTTACTTTTTACTTTTTACTTTTTACTTTTTTTACTTTTCAGCAATTTACTTTTCAGTATTTAATTTTCAGTATTTTACTTTATGTCTTTTATTTTATTTAAATTTTTACTACCCGTAAATATGTGTCGTAACTAAGCCAGTTATCTGGGGTTGTGATGAAATCCAATATCACCGGTTTATAAGGGGTTAGATTATAGCTTGGGTAATATAAAGGTTTATTTATTGAGTCTTAATCTTAATGCTTTTTATTAACTGGCCATTAATAAAATTGATTAGGTAAACTAAAAATGAACTTGGAAAAAGGATTTTAGGTTAAAGACCTTAGACTCAATAGCCCACGATCTTCCTTGAGGATAGATAACCCTTTAATAGATTTCCTTACAGGATATGAATATACCTGTCGGGCGGGGGTAGCCATAATTGGAACTTAAACTTAATGAATCCAGGTAATTTGGTTGACAAAGACATATGGTTCAATTGGGTTATACTGGGTATTTGTAATCGACCATCGGAAGAGGCTTTTACATAATTTAGTGTTCCAGGTTAATAAATTAATATATTACCCAACTGTAAGATAACCACTTCATCTTTAATAGATATTGGAAGGATTCACAACCCTGGATAGTTTTATAAATTTGAATTTTCTTCAATCTACTTTCAAGAAATTTTATTTACTTGTTTTAAGTTTTAAAGTCACCACCCAATCAAACAATCAATCTATTAGATACTTGTAAACATTTGACCTCATAAAAAATTAATAGCAAAGGTTTTAAGTCCTCGTGGGATCGATACTTTTTATACTACTTGAACGATACGTGCGTTTGCGTTATACGCATGTGATTACGCACCGGTCAATTTTTTGGCACCGTTGTCGGGGACTTATTTATCTTTTACTATTAGTTTATGGGTTAGATACATTATTTGTATCTAATTTCTTATTATTGTTGTTTTCTTGTTTTTCAGGTTCTCAGAAACTACATGAGATGAACCAGAAGCTTTGAACTCCGACAGCTTGACCCAGAAATTGAAAGAACCATCAGACAGTTGAGAAGGGAAAGACGAGAAGGCCAAGAAGCTTTAGTCAACATGGAACCTGAACCTTTGAACGTTGCACCACCGATTCCCATTCGAGACAGAACCATTCCGGTGGTCGACAGCTTCATTTCCTGTATTGTACTTCCTCCCTTACCAGAAAATGCGGGTGACATCAAAACATGCATCCAGATGATTCAGCAGTCAGTACAGTTTGGGGGAAATGCAACTGAAGATCCTAATTCCCACATCAGCAACTTCCTGGAAGTTTGCGGTACTTTCAATTACAACCAAGCAGCTGAAGAAGCAATGAGACTGCGGGTTTTTCCATATTCCCTAACAGACAGAGCTAAAGCTTGGCTACATTCGTTACCAGCAGGTTCCATCACAACTTGGAACACACTAGCCACCAAATTCCCTGCAAAGTATTTTCCACCAGGCAAAACTGCAAAATTGAGGAATGACATCACATCCTTCGTGCAGCAAGATTCAGAATCCCTTTGCGAAGCTTGGGAAAAATTCAAAGATTTACTCCGGAAATGTCTTCATCATGAGATCGCAAAATGGCTACAAGTCCAAACCTTCTACAATGGACTTTCTGGAATAATGAGAACCACAATTGATGCTGCTGCTGGAGGAGCTTTGATGGCAAAATGAGAAGATCAAGCCTGAGACTTAATTGAAGAAATGGCCAACAACTCATTGTGGCCAACAGAAAGGAGCATGATTTAAAGAATTGCAGGAATTTATGAAGTTGGAGCCAACACAGCACTGAATTCCAAGCTGGATGTGATTTGCAAAAATCTGGAAACTCTTAACATGAAAGTTAATGGTGGATCCACAAGTTCACCATTTGGAGGAGCACCTGAGTCAGAATCTTTCAACCAACATAAAGAAACGGTGAATTATGTCAACAATTTCAACAGACAGGGGAACAATCCATATTCCAACACCTACAACCCAGGGTGGAGGAATCATCCCAATCTCGCATGGAGCAACAATTTAGGGCAAATGAACAATCCACCACCCGGATACCAACAATAGAACAAAGGCCAGGAGCAGGCAAATGAATCAGGAATAACAGAAGTGTTGATCCACTTAAAAAAGATAGAAGCAAAACACGACTCTCAAGCAGCAAGATATGGTGCTATGTTTCAATCCCAAGCAGCATTAATTGAAAGTCAATCAGCTTCTATTAAAGCACTGGAGAATAAAATTGGACAACTGGCCAATTCTCAGAGTTACAGACCGTCAGGTAACCTTCCTAGCAACATTGAACCAAATCCGAGGAACATGGGGAAAGAGCAGTGTCATGCCATCATGTTAAAAAGCGGTGTTGAAATCAACAAAGATGTTGGAGCCAAAACAACTGCTGAGGAAGTTCCAAAAGAAACAAAGAAACAGATGGAGGAAAAAGAAGCAAAGGAAAAAGAACAGATCACTCCACCTCCACCTTTTCCTCAGCGTCTTCAGAAGAATAAACTGGACAAGCAATTTGCTCGATTCTTGGAGGTGTTCAAAAAGCTGCATATCAACATTCCATTTGCAAAAGCGTTGGAACAAATTTATGAAAGACATTCTTTCACGAAAGCGGAGATTGGGAGATTATGAGACAGTAGCATTATCAGAAGAATGCAGCGCCATCATTCAGAGAAAACTTCCTCCAAAGTTGAAAGATCCTGGCAGTTTCACTGTTCCTTACACCATAGGAGAACATGACTTCGGTAAGGCTCTGTATGATTTAGGTGCTAGTGTTAACTTGATGCCTTTTTCTATTTTCTGGAAATTACAGATTGGAGAAACAAAGCCAACTTCAGTCTCTCTACAACTTGCTGATAGAACGCTCGTATTTCCGAGAGGTGTACTTGAAGATGTGCTGGTCAAGGTTGACAAATTCATTTTCCCAGCAGATTTTATTGTCATTGATATGGAGGAAGACGCAGACGTGCCAATCATCCTCGGGAGAACATTCTTGGCTACAGGTCGAACCATTATTGATGTACAAAAAGGAGAACTAACCATGAGGGTACAAGACCAAGAAGTAACATTCAATGTTTTCAAGGCCATGAATTTCCCAGATGATGAAAAGAAAGAGGAATGTTTCAGACTTGATAAGATACATAGTACCGTTCAGAACTCTGATGAAAGACAAAGTTCTACTGACAAACTTAAAGCATGTCAATTACCTGTGGAGCGTGAAGATAAAGCGCACTGCGTACTGAAGAAGCCAATTCTTGCACTACAAGCAACAGAAGAGAAAAAGTTCCACCAGCTCAACAAATTGGAGGAATTTCATATACAGCCCTTTGAGGATGCCAAATTGTACAAGGAAAAGGCAAGGAAAAGACATGATGAGAAGTTAGTGCGCATACAACTGGAACCAGGGCAGAATGTATTGTTAAACAAATCAAGGGTGAAATTCTTCCCATGGAAGCTAAAATCTAGGTGGTCAGGTCCATTTGTGATCACTCAGGTTTTACCATATGGAACTGTTGAGTTACTGGATCCCAATACCAACAACACATTCAAAGTTAACAGTCAGCGTATCAAGCACTACTGGGGAGAATCATTTGAGCGACAAAAAGAAAGTGTCACACTTTCAGATCCAGCATAACGTTCGGGTAGTCACGTCTAGCTGACGACGTAAAACTTAGCGCTAGCAGGGAGGCAACCCATGTAATTTTTGTATATATTGTGATTTGGTGTGATTTAATTTTGTGTGTTTAGTTTTTGCAGATTAAGTCATTTTAAGATGGAAGAAGCTCTAGCAAATCTTCACAAACAATTTCCTTCTCTCCCTCAAAAATCTCTGATGAAAGTTTACAAAGCTCGCTTGGAACGGATGAGACTACTAACAATCCATGGTGTTCCTAATGACATTCGATGGGTAATTGAAGCACGAATCCGATTGGTAGGTGAGTCTTCTGACCCTTTTATTTCACATCTACCTGGTTTTGGAAGAAGCACATATACAAAGAAACGTAGAGCTAAGCAAATGGGTGTTTGTTACAAATGTGCACGCTGGAATTGCAATACTCGTTGTCGTTCTTTAGGAATGGTGTCTGATAATCGCGAAGACAAAATTAAATTCATTAGGGATGGCTTGAGTAAGGAGTCTTTAGATGATATATCTTCGACTCTTGAGACGCATCCTAGTGGATATGTTCACATAGCCTTTCGCAAATTTCATACACAATTTCAAAAAGAAAGACAACAATTAAGTCTTGGGAATCTGACTAAAAAATACCCTGTTTGCCAATTTATAAGAAAATTGGATGGGAAGCTTGTCCCTGACGCATAGATGTCAATCAAGCTGTAAATTCTTGTACATATTATATCTCTTTGTCTTTTCCTAATAATTGTGATTTGTTTTGTTGTTTTCTTTTCTCCGACAGGATCCAGACCTTTTTGACTATCACAATTTATTTTACTGTTTAACTAATAATTGTCATTTGGCAGGTACTAGTGCTGTTATTTTACTCACCCTTTTCAGGTGTTATAAATTCAACTCATCATTGCACTTTTGAAGACATCCAGAGTAAAACATGGAAGCCACTTCAAGAAGACGAGTTGAAAACATCTGTGTGTTTTGCGGTAGTACTGTTGGTACTAAACCACAATACGTAGAAGCAGCACAAGAATTTGGTCGAGTCTTAGCTGCAAGAAATATGCACTTAGTATATGGCGGAGGCAATCTTGGACTAATGGGATCGTTTCAAAAGCCGTACAGGAAGGAGGCAGTCATGTCTTGGGAATCATCCCAAAACCCTTGGCAGAGGCAAATCTTATTGAACCATCAAACGGAGAGGAACTGATCATGCCAGGTATGTCTGAACGATTGGTAGAAATGATTAACCGTGCTGATGCTTTTATTGCTTTGCCAGGTGGCTTGGGTACATTGGAGGAAATTTTTACAGTGTTATCTTGGGCGAACCTGAACATACACCAGAAATCGCTTGGACTGTACAACGTTGAGAGATTTTATGATTTTCTTTGTGTGTTTCTTGATGATGCCCGGAGAAATGGGTTCGTGTCAAAACCTTTAAAAGAACTCATCTTCACTGCCAAAACTGCTCCGGATCTAATTGACCAAATCTTAACCAATGAACCACAAATTGACCCTATCCTTTCAAAGATAAATTGGTCCGAGGACGATCGTGGTAAGAGGCGTCAGATTAATCTGGATCTTAACCTTTAACTTTTCGTGTAGTATTTCAGTTAACCAGGTACTATCTTCTAAACTATTCTTCTACTGTTTAAGACATTGGGGACAATGTGTCATTTAGGTTTGGGGGAGGGAATTAGTTGATCAGTATCTTATTTTTAGTCCAAAATTTTTCGAAAAATACAAAAAAAAAATTGAAATTTTTTCAAAAATTACAAAAATATTTTGCGTTTTTGTTTTTATTTTGACTGAAAAGGTGAAATTGGTAAGAGATAGCTGAGTAAGGAGTTTCCACTCCTGAGACGTATCTAAACCTATTTAAGAACAAGTTAATTTTTATTTATTTCCTTTTAAATTATTTAATTTGTAAATTCTCCATAAAACTGATTAAAATGGATCTTCATATACTCAGTTGGCAGGTATTAACAATATGCATGGTAACATACGGACATGAGTTATAATTGAAAAGTTTGTAATATTCATTGCTCTATATTAATTGGAGGCAGCATCTCAAAAATTGATGGAGTAAAAAAAAAAAAAAACGTCTGAGATCCGAGTTATTAAGTCTGTAAGGGTGTTTTAACACCTAGTGCCCTAAAGCCAACTGGTTTGGGAGTTACTGGCCCAAAGCTCACTACATGGATCAAAGATGCTGCAAAAATATATATATCTGAAGTCTGAGTAATTAAGTCCGTAGGGGTGTCTTAACACCTGGTGCCCTAAAGCCAACTGGTTTGGGAGCCACCGACCCAACACTCGCTACATAGATGGAAGATATTGTATATAAATAAAAAAAAAAATCAAAAATCAGAAAAAAAAATCAGAAAAATTATTCCATTGCCATAAAAAAGGTGTGAAATTTGATAGAACTTTAGGACAAAAATATTACTCTCTTATCAACTACACTTGTGACTGTTGTGGGCAAAAATGAGATTGATTAATACTTTGTTGGCTGTGCATATGGAGAATGGTAAATATAATCGGAGAATTTACTTATTCGGTAATTTAGAAAGAAACAAAACAACTAGTAACTTGGAGTAGAAGTTTCACCTGATTAGTCACTAACTTTCTTTATTCTCTTTTCTCTTGTCTTTTTGCTTTTGTGTGCATTAGTTTTACTACCTTTTTACTTTTGTCATTTAGGACGAAATATGGGTCAAATAAGGGCAATTATTGGACTTGATATTTTAATTTTGGAGATTGGAAACTTGAAAGGGCGTTTTTGACAAAGTGCAGTTTTGGAAATTCCAGTTTTGCACATCTGTCGTATTTTGGGCATAACGTTTTACTCTGATATTAGATTAGGCTGATTCAAGTTCCAGATTAAGGAAGACTCAAAGATCTACAACTTTGAAAGACAAAATATTTTTGAATTCTGAAGATTTCATGACCGAAATTGATGAACCATCCAGAAGTGTGTTGTGTGTAATTATTAAAGTCATTTTCAATCATTTTCAAAGCAAAAAATAAATTAATAAATAAATAATAAAATTATCAAATCATCACCAAACATGATAAGCAATTAGTGGAGCAATTAATAATGGATTTGGTGGAGTAATTAGTGGAGAAATTAATAATGAATTTGGTGGAGAATTTGATGGATGATTTGATGGAGGCAAACTTTTGCCTATAAATACCAAGCCATTTCATTTGTAAAATTCATACTTTCTTCTTTGAAATTCCTAAAGAATAAATAAGAAGATTGTATCTTGTTTGTTTATTTACAGCTTTCAGTAATTAATTTCCACTTTCACACTTTCTTTTCTTTATTTTTCAGTTTTTACTTTCCGCAATTTACTTTTACGCACAATCCTTTCCTTTCTTTACTTTTGCAGTTTTTATTTTTCAAGCAATGAGGAAGTAATTTTCCTTTGCTGGGGTGAAAGGTAAATCTTTTATTATTGCTATTTAGATTAATCTCCCATAATTATAATATATAAACTATTTAAAAACTTGACTTAATAAGGATACCGCTATATTGGTCGGTTGGTAATTAATTATAAATTGGTTTTAACCTGACTAAGTATGGATACCGCCTGGTTGGTCGGTTGGTAATTAATTATTAATTTGACTTAATCAGGATACCGCCTATATGGCTGGTTGGTAATTATCACGCAAAGTTAATATATTATATTAAGGGAGATATCTAAAATAGTAGTAATAAAAGTTGATCCTCTAACCCCCAGAATTTTCTTTTATTGTACTTTTACTTTATTTAATTTCAGTAATTTACTTTTCAGCAATTTACTCTTCAGCAATTTACTTTCAATAATTTACTTTTATTTTTTTTACTTTTTACTTTTACTTTTTACTTTTTTTTACTTTTCAGCAATTTACTTTTCAGTATTTAATTTTCAGTATTTTACTTTATGTCTTTTATTTTATTTAAATTTTTACTACCCGTAAATATGTGTCGTAACTAAGCCAGTTATCTGGGGTTGTGATGAAATCCAATATCACCGGTTTATAAGGGGTTAGATTATAGCTTGGGTAATATAAAATTTTATTTATTGAGTCTTAATCTTAATGCTTTTATTAACTGGCTATTAATAAAATTGATTTGGTAAACTAAAAATGAACTTGGAAAAAGGATTTTAGGTTAAAGACCTTAGACTCAATAGCCCACGATCTTCCTTGAGGATAGATAACCCTTTAATAGATTTCCTTACAGGATAGGAATATACCTGTCGGGCGGGGGTAGCCATAATTGGAACTTAAACTTAATAAATCCAGGTAATTTGGTTGACATAGACATATGGTTCAATTGGGTTATACTGGGTATTTGTAATCGACCATCGGAAGAGGCTTTTACATAATTTAGTGTTCCAGGTTAATAAATTAATATATTACCCAACTGTAAGATAACCACTTCATCTTTAATAGATATTGGAAGGATTCACAACCCTGGATAGTTTTATAAATTTGAATTTTCTTCAATCTACTTTCAAGAAATTTTATTTACTTGTTTTAAGTTTTAAAGTCACCACCCAATCAAACAATCAATCTATTAGATACTTGTAAACATTTGACCTCAAAAAATTAATAGCAAAGGTTTTAAGTCCTCGTGGGATCGATACTTTTTATACTACTTGAACGATACGTGCGCTTGCGTTATACGCGTGTGATTACGCACCGGTCAACATCTGGCATGAATAAAATTCTATCAACTACACCCTCACTACTTTGCACTTTCTCAGATGCAGCCATAGAAAGATACCCATAAACTGTATTGACAAGACGGACCAATAAACATATATCCAATACATGTCAATTTACCGCCTTATTTAAGCGGGGATATTCCTCAAGAAAGCTTTGCTCTACATCAAATGCAGAAATTAATCTAGATCAATTTCCAAACAGTTCAATTCTACCTTAGAAAACATAACTTAATTTAACCATTAAATTTCTGTTACGTTTCTCGTTAGCGTAGAACCAAAAAGTTAAGAAATATCTAAATTACATGCATGTGAAAACATCAAAAATGGATTATATATCATATATCAAGCATGAGAAATGTAATGGATGAAAGATCAGACCTGCTCTGATACCATTTTTGTTGGGGTTTTGACGCGGGCGCAACAGAAGCGTTGTTCGGGCGAAATCGTAATTTAAAAGTTTTTAAATTACCGAATCAATTATTCAATATCAAATGTGAATAATTCATTCATATTTCACCTAAACATATTTATTTGTTATCAAATAACGACATAAATAACTAAGAAACGTCGCGAAACTTTTACGAAAATATTTTTCCGCAAAATGGCATAAAATGTGTTTTCGACCGAACCGACTAACCAATGCACATGAGGGCTACCTAGGTCAATCCCAATAGTGCTAGGTAATTTCATGGGCTGCCCGAACAGTGACCAATTCACTGTTTGGGAAGTCGTCACCCGGTTGGCTCAAAAGTCATCCGGTAACCCAGTTTTTCGCCGTTTCCGCTTATTTCAACTCCGAAATAATTTCCGGCAATTGTTCCAACAACTAAAACACATCCAATAAATTTATATGACATAATGTTCATCACCATAAACCCAAATTTCAAGATCTGATCCATAAACCAAAAATATCAATTTTTCATGCTTTAATCCAACTTTCTCAATATTAATCCAATTATTCATAACACCAATCCAAGCCACCACCAATGAAGCACCCCAAGAATAATTCTAGGCATTACAAGAGTGGTAATGACACTCTAGAATGGCAACATACAATCAAATGAATAAATTGAATAATTATTACACTAATATCATTCAATACAACTTCACACATGCAATAAGCCTTCAAATCCATCCTCTAAATCCAAAAGCCCCAAATTCTAAGAAGTAAGTAAACCCTAGAACCATTCTAGTAATTCAAGAACAAGAAACTAATTTTTTTAACTTAAGAATATTAAAGATTACCTTTTAATCTCTAAATAATACTCGGAACTTGATTCCAAAGTTATATCATGACCATGGATTTACTAGATCACAAACACGTGCAGGATGCCTTTGTCCTGTACACAGGACTGACATATTCTATCTTGATACGCACAAGATATCATAAGCATCAGTCCACACCCAATGAATAGGCGGAGGTCTGATCTAAATAGATCGGTGACGTGACTGCCATCAAAGTGTGGAGGATAACTCATATATCCACAGTGGTATCTCAAGTCGAAGGACCATTATGCTCGCTCAACTCGAGAAGATTCCTATTGACGTTGGTGTACCATCTATTAGGAAATCTTTAGTGATTCATTCAGTGTTTATCAAATAAACACTTACATGTCTATACGAGTCTCCCGAGACTCATGGTTCATTGGGATAAACCATCGAACCAAGTCACGATATACGATATGTACTGGTCTCTGTGGATTTTACTAACCGACCGGTGTTAGTAAATCTTGACCATGAACTTTATTTAAGGATATACAACTTATAGTGACGCTTCCCAATGTCAATTACAAACTACGTTGTAACTGCACACTACATTGTAAATCATAGGGTCTTTGTCTAATATGCACGTATCACTAAATCAGATTTAGTTTCAATCTAATCATAATTAGATATCTAATCGCAATTAGATCGAATATGTGTATAAAAGACAAGATGTGCTACCACTAAATAAGTAATATTATGGAAAAAGGCATCGATCGTATTCATGAATCAGACATAATACGATCCAGATTGGCACTCTGAGCACCAACCCTAACAGTATCTGCATTAACTAAACAAATATTTTTCCTTAGTGAGAAACTGTTTTGTTGATTCATAATACTCAGATGGATGAAATTATAAGAAAGTTTGGGCGCGGAAGCAAGATAACTTCCCATATACTTCTGAGTGCCTTAATCCTAACATGCATGATGTGAGTGCACTTTGGTATAACTCTGCTGAGAAGTTGCATTTTATTTTCCATTGCATATGTGTGTGTTTTATGTTTTTGCACTTCTATTTTTTTCTTTTCACTTCATATTGGTGTGTGTAATTTTGTTTTGTTATATGTCTCGTATATAGGATGGAAACCCAGAAATAAATTTCATTACCGATTCCGAATGGACGGTAGTATGATCTGCACTCGGGATCCAACTCCACGTACCATTGGATATTGACAAGCCTTGTTGTGTATTTTCTTATTTTTCGTATTAAAAATGAAAAATAAAAGGACCAAAAATATTTTTGTTTCTTGTTTGAGCATGAAAAACATGTGCATGTGATCCTGATATCTAGGATATATGGTTATGTATATATAATATGCTTTAATTTTTCTTGATGTTTTATGTGCATGAGTGTGTGTGATAAAAACCATTGGTATAACTTGTGCTTGCAATTCACATACACGTTTTTATTATTGTCAAGGCTTGGTAGCATGTATGAGTTTTTGGACGGGAAATCTAATCTATATCATACTTTGCTCGTTAAATAATGTGAACTTTGACTAGATGACCTTGTGTTATCCCCTTGTAACAAAAAAAATATTTCATTTACATGAGACTCAAGAGCAAAAGAGCCAATGGGCCATATTCAAAGGATAAGGGTAAAAACCCTTCACTCAAAAGAGTTTTTATTTATAAGCTCATAATATTTATGGGGAGAATATTATATCATGCAACCAATGTTACTTCATTTCAGGTCCTAGTGGTGCTGGGTTTGAACATCTATTGTGTGGACTTTATGTGTCAAGAGATAGGATTTCTTTTGCCGTGTCCCGCTTATAAAATAAGATCTTAAACCTTGATTTGTTGTGCACTTATTTTTCCACGCAAGTACTTGTTATGCATTGGTGTTTATGTCATATGCATGCGTGTAGTATTTAGCAAAATCTAAAGTGATGCATATTATTTCATGTCTTAAACAACTGAATACTGATTGAGTATCATTGTACTTGCTTGAAGTGTTGTTTCAGTCATTTTTGATTGATTTTTTTAATTTAAAACTCATTGTGTTCTTGTGTGTGCTTCTTGTTATTACATACCATTTTTGTGCATATTTCTTAGTATTTACTTCCCTTACATTGTTGTGCTAACTCAGTAAGGCTGTTAGTTAGGGGGAGTAAGTTCTGTTTGAATATTATAAGTTCTGTTTGAATATTCTCTTGCTTGTGTTGTTTTCCCTGATATCTTTTCCCATTGTCATTTCGTGATAAAAAAATGAGTAATTTAGTAAGTAATTTGGGGAGTGGTGTTTGGGAGTAGAGTAGTAGTATATCCTATCTTTTGTCCCCGTCACTTATCCATTTGTTTTGTTGTCTCTATTTTAAATGAAGTATTATTAAGGGGGAATAGGATATCCACTTATCTATTTGTACATGCATGAGGTAATGTTTATCTGCTTTATTTGTTCTTTATAATCCCAATGCTTTTCATGGTATATTGTTGTTTTTGGATGTTTCAAGTAAGCATGTTATTTGCTGAGGTGGCATGGAATTTCAAGACTATTTGCTTTAGGTATTAGATCGAGTCTTATTGCAATACGTCACTGTCGTGATGGTTGGCAGTTGACTATTTTCTTTTTGGGTCTTTTACTGTAGTATTTGTATTAGATAATATTTTATCACGGAATGTCAAATGAGGAGATTATTTGTTCCATTTTTATTGGTAATGTCCGTAACAAAATAAGTTTAATTGAGTTGTAATGGGTCTTAAAGAACTTGGTGCAATTGGACTGGTATTTGGCAAAACTGTGCATCAAGATCGAATATGCATTTGTGTTGCGTTCGTGTTTGGGTTCGAACGAGTGGCGTTGGTGTCACATTCATATTTGGGTAATGCGTTCATCTGTGCGTTCGAACGAAACCTTCCAGTGAGCTTGCGTTCGTGTTTGGGTTCGAACAAGTGGCGTTAGTTTCACATTCATATTTGGGTAGTGCGTTCATCTATGCGTTCGAACGAACCTTTCTAGATAGTACACATTCGACAAGCGTTCGATCGACGTTCAAACGCTCGTGCATAAGTGAACTATTTTGAACGCGTTTTTTAACCTATTTTGCTCTTAGAAATGTTTTGTTTTGCCTTACCTATATAAACACATTATAGCCAATCATTTGAGCCAAAAACATTCTTAGCTTTTCAACCTTATTTGATTTTTACCTTGAAGACTCTTTTGATTTTCTTGTCTTCTTTGCTTTGGTGAGTTCCATCATTGATTTACCATCAACACAACCAAACCCAACTTCCTAAGCCTTCGGAGTTCTCTAGGAGGAAGATTGGCAGTTGGATTTCCAGCGTTCAGAGTTGCAGAGTTGATCCACTCAGAGACTTCAGAGGTTCTAAAGAAAACCGTGGGGTAAGGGCTCGAGGAGTTCTTCGAGTTCTTGCAATCTAGAGGTACTAGAGTCGGCGGAGTTGCCACCATAGGTATTCTACCATCACTGTAAGTATTTCTCTGTTATAGTGGATTTTGGCCGGTAGTCGAGATACCCGAAGTGATTTTTTACTCACACGAGTTTTCCACTTCATCACCAAAATAATTGTGTTGATTCTATGTGATTATTTTTAATTTTTTTACATTGTTATTTATTTGTGTGGAATCATAAATTG
Organism: Zanthoxylum bungeanum; assembly: GCA_019454045.1. Lineage (NCBI taxonomy): Eukaryota > Viridiplantae > Streptophyta > Magnoliopsida > Sapindales > Rutaceae > Zanthoxylum > Zanthoxylum bungeanum. The sequence goes on from SKCR01017158.1 coordinate 39,503, forward strand.
TTAGACTTATGGGTGCTTGTTGCAAATCCATAGAAATAATATTTACGACTTGACTTAAAATATTGTGTTATATTCCGCATAGGGTCATAACTTAGGATAATTACGAATTTTCAGAAACTGTTGGAACCGTTCGGTTCCACAATTCACCGTTTATCCAAATGGCTAGTAGCCGTTGGGCAACATACAAAATGCATGCAGGCCACCAACAGTAGGGAGTCGTTGCTCCATGCTGTCTTTATTTTATTTTATTTTGTAAAATAAAATTACTAAATTACTTTTAATAATATTAATAAAATGGCTAGTTTTAGGGAAAAGTTAGGTATCACAAAAATAATCCAAAAATGAATAAATATGGGTCGTATACTTCATTTTTTCAACACACCTATTCTAAATTCTCTAAATTTCTTTAATTATATCATCTTCAATTTCTCCTATTAATTTAATTTTACAATTCTTCAATATTAACAAAAAATGGCAAGCTCATCTAAGAACACATTGTCCAATGTGCCAGCCGTCAAAGTATTGGTACACAATAAGAGAAGTTAAGTCTCGATCTTCGGATATTTTCAAGGTGTATCTTACAAATTTACTGACGGCTATGGCAATATAAACAAATACTTGGATAGACATCATGTCGTTGAAATTGGACTTGATACAATACAAATTCAAATGGGCAGGTACACTTCATCTAGTAGATGTACGAGTTCTTTAGATCTATTTAACTATTCATATGCTAAAATAGAGAAGAATTTGCTAAATTTACTTGTATAAGATATATTTCGTTAAGTTTTGGTGAAAAAATTGCTTTTACTAATTATGTTCAAAATACTTTAAATTCTGCTGAATGTAAATTGCTTAGAAACACAACAAAACGATAAATTTTTAAATTATACAAAGATGATAAAATTATTTTAAATGAAATATTTAAAAATATTAAAGGTCATCTTTCTATTTGTTCTGATATTTAGACTGACCATTATCAAACACACTCATACATGGGTGTGACTTGTCATTGGATTCATGTATCATGGAACATGCAAAAACGACTTTTTGCATTTAGAGTTTTTAAAGAGTATCATATTGCACAAAATATCTATAGAATGACTAAATTAAATTTTTGATGAATATGATTTATTAGGTAAAATTTTAACAATTGGTTTTAACAATGCATCTGTAAATACTGCATCAATTAGAGATTTAAAAGAAATATGTCAACTAAATTTGGGGGGTCGATTTTTTCATGTTCGTTGCACATGTCACGTCCTTAATTTATGTGTTGAAGATGATTTGACTTTTTTAGAACATCACATTAATCTTATTAAAATTGCACTTAATTGTATTTGGTCATATTCTAATGTCAGTAGAAAATGAGCCATGTTTTTTGAAATTAAATGATGTTAAATCGGTAAAATTTCATGAGATGTTCCAACTCGTTGGAATTCAACTTATTTTCTACAAAGATATATTATGTAGTTTTTTTCCCAACATGTTCAACATATAACACATTTGCCTAATCAATGGGATATTTGTGAAAAAAATTTAGAAATTTTAAATTTTTTTAATGATGCAACTACTATTTTAGTGGAGTTTATTGTCCTAAAATAAATTTATTTATTATTGAATGGTTGATTACTGTTGGTACTCTATATGAGCATGCTGAAAGTTCAAATATTAATGATATTTTTTTAATTGAAGCTATTACTGTTATAAAGAGAAAATGGTTAAGTTATTTTAAACACATTTCATTGTATTTTCTTATTGCCATATTTTTTTATCGTAAATTTAAATTTGAAGGTTTGAATAGTGACTTACAAACTTACTATGATTTTTTAGGAATAAATGATGAAATTAATATTAGAAAAAAAATTTATGGAAAAAAATTTATTTAATAGATTTATTTAATGATTATATCAGTAGATATAACTTTCAATCATCAGGAAATCTAGTAGCAAACTCGTAATACATTCAAGACTTAGCATATGTGATCGTTGGTTACTACAACGAAATAAAAACAGAGGGAAATCACGATTAACAGTCCGAAATTAGATAATCATTTATCAACCAATTTCGAGTTTTCTCTTAAAAATTTAGTAAGTATAAATTTTCAAGTATTTGACTTGTTAATAAAAGTTTTAAAGATATCTATCATATTTTATCAATTATTGCTAAAGAGGTGTTGACGGCACATGTTTCCACTGTTGTGGTTGAACAAATCTTCAGCTTATGAGGCAACATTTTGGGAGCGAGACGGTATTCATTACATCCAATCACTTTAGAAGCAACAATATGTGTGGATGATTGGACCTGAGCTAATCTGAGGCAACACGAAGATGCCCCTGATGACTTTGAAGACTTGTTCGACAATGCAAGTGCAAGCGGAACGAGAGCTGGGGGATCAACAACAGGCACATATAATGATGATGGGTAAATAATTGTAATGAGAAACTATTTAAAAAATGTTATGGAATTACTTTGATTCACCTCACCTTAAGATGATACGTGGACAACTTAACTTTTTAATAATTTAATGTAATATAAATTCAAATTAATAATTTCAAATTAAGAAATTTCGAATCTCATCTTTATTTTTTAAATATTAAAATTTTAAATTAATTAAAAAAAATTGGAACGTCGGTTCCGGTTCCCAGAAATGTGGAACCGGAACCGAATATAAATTATCTTATTCGATTTCTTGTTCCACAAGTGTGGAACCGGGAACCGGACGATTCAGTTCCAACTTAGAACCAAATTGAACCGGTGGTCGAGTTTACCTATGCTTGGCTTAGTTCACCCACACATCAATCGGTAAACATTATCGATTGGTTAAAAAATATTATATTAATAAAATATTATTAGAATAATATAATATTAACATAATAAAATAAATATGTCAAATCATGTTTAAAGTAAATTTTCATGATTAATGTCATATTTTCATATTTAATGTCTATATTTTCATATTTAATATCCAAATTTGCATTTTGATGCTATGAAAGTTCAAGTGACCAATAGTACACGTATGAAATGTCAAAGTCTTATATCACATGTGAAAATATTTTTCATGTTCAATGTTATATTTTCATATTTAATGCCATAAATTGCATGTTATGTCTAATAAAATCTTATATTTTTGATTTTGCATGTTCAATATCCTAATTTTCATTTTTAATGCTATATTTAAATATTTAATGTCCAAATTTTCATATCAATACTATACAATGTAATAAATTTATAATTTTCATGTTTGATGCCCTAATTTTAAGTTTAATGCCGATAATTTCAAGTTAATGTGTTCCCAAGGGGCGTGGCTTGATGGTGTATGACTCAATCTCACTTTGAGGTCCTAGGTTCGAATCCAAAGAGTACATTTCTTGTAAGAGCCTGGGACAGCCGGAGGTTTTACCAGCTCTGCTTAATCCCGAAAGGGGTGGTTTGGCGGTGGGGTTTCCAACGATTTAAAAAAAAAATCAAGTTAATGCTCACACGACATTAATTTGATAATTTTTAAGTTTATTGCATAAATTTTATATTTAATGCCTTATTTTCATATTTAATTCCCAAATTTTCAAATTATATCATATATTCATGTTTAATGCAATACTTTTCATGTACAATATCCAAATTTGTATGTTAATGCTATGAAATTATATGTTAGCAACAATACACGTGTGAATATTAAAATCTTATGTGGCGTGTGAAAATTTTTCATGTTCAATGTCATATTTTCATGTTCGTCGAGTTTGCATGTTTATATCCTCGATTTTCATATTTAATATCCAAATTTTCATGTTAATGTTATACAGGACAATAAATTCATAATTTTCATGTTTAGTGCTCATTTTCATGTTTAATGCTCATTTTCATGTTCAATATCTAATTTTCATGTTTAATGACCAAAACTTCAGGTTAATGCTAATAATTGTCAGGTTTACAGATTTTGCATGTTTATTGCCCAATTTTCATGTTTAATGCAGATTAATATCAAAAAATTCAAGTGGGACCCAATCAATGTCAAATCTTTTGTTGTATAATAAAAGAAAAAATCATGTTTAATGCTTATATTTCCGTGTTCAATGCCCCAAATTTTCATGTTTAATGTTCAAAATTTTCGATTATCGGATATTTTGGTAACTGACTTTTTGAATTTTTTAATCTTTTAAAAATTAAGATTTAATGAGAATCCAAAGGCTGAGATTAAACCCAATACCCATTCCCCTAGTATATTGATGAGTACTTATAATATACATTTTTCAAGTGTATTTATAATTGATTTCCCTCATAAATTATATTCTTGAATATGTCAAATGCACTATTATTTAATGTTTTATTGTCAATAATACATTATATGAAGAATTGAGCAGAAATGAGTGAAAACCTAGAAATTCTCGATTTGCATATTGATAAGTGCATGAAAATGTACTTCGAAACATCACTTATTCGGATTTATTGTTAAGTATTTAGTAATATATCTTATATTTTATTATATAATATTTATCATTATATTAATTTAGAAAATATTTATTATTTAAGTTAATTTAATAATTTTTGTTTCTTTTTATTATTTTAGGAAATGAAAAGAACAAGACAAATCTTTAATAAAATTTGAGAGGAACACGTGGGGCCTAGCTTGTTTTGGAAAGAATAAAGCAATGCAAATTGAAGAAGTGCCGTGGACCATAAGAAGAGAGAGAAGCTAATCACGTGGGCCCAGCTGGTGGATTTTAGGTTAGAATTGTTTGTTATAAAGCCATGCAAAAATGTAAAAAAAAAAAAAAAAAAAAAAAAAAAACCAGGACGTGAAAAACGCAAAAAGCTGCGTGAAGCAGCCTAGGGCTGCACAACAAAATAGGGGGCTGCGTGAGCACAAAAAGCAAAGAAATAAACAAATCAAGGCAGCCTGCGCATAATTGAAAAGAAGAGAGCATCCTGCGCATAATTGAGAGAAGAGAGCAGCAGCCGAGAGTTGAAGAAGCAGTGAGCAGTGGCCGAGAGGCAAAAGAGAAACAGAAGCCGGGACGCGGAGTCGTGATAATTCAGAGCGATATGTCTCTCCGATCCCAGGCAAGATTTATTTCTTTTTTGGGGAACTAATCATCTAGGTAAAGTTGGGGATCAACTCTTGTGTGTAATTTTTATTATTTATATTTTTAATTCCTAAAAGTACCTTTTAATCGTTTAATAAAATTGATGTTTATTATTTTCTATTATCTTTTGATTTATTAATCCAGAAATTGTGTTCTGTCAAATCCCATATAGATCCAGTCATACTTCTTCTATGTGTGGTTTGAGAATTCAATTGTGACGGGTAAAGTTGTTTTGCGTGTTGGTCTTCTGCTGCAGTATTGTCTGAGGGTATATTGTCGATGTTAGATAACTCGTAACGATAACTTTTATGTGTTGTTAACATAGAGAAAATAATCATCAATTACCTTAGAATTTAACATGCGTAAAATTGAATATTTTCCGGTTGTTGGTTTGGGATGTGAAACCCTCCACTGAGTAATAACGAGAATTAATAACTAAATATATGAGTTTGATACAAGAGGGATTCCCGACGCTTTGCTGTTTCTCTCTGCTGTTATCTTTTATTATCTTTTCATTATTTTATTTATCTTTATGTTAATTACCAATTTTATCGTTTTATTTATTAAGTTACCGTTAACGTTTTTATTTGAGTAAATTAGTTCATGTAACCATCTCTCTGAGGAATCGACACCCCAGCTATACTGCGATAACCGCAAGTTATATTTGGGCGTAATCACACATTAACTTCATAATTTGCACATGCTTCAGTATTTTGGCCATAACTTTTTCATACGATATCCAAATAAGGTGATTCAAGTTGCGTTGGAAAGAATCAGAATCTTTCATGGTTAAAATCGAGCTTGAAGCTGCCAACTCTACACTGGCATTGTGCGTCATGACGCACATACAATTTTATTGCGACGCAAATGTGGAAGACTCCAAAAATTGAATAGGAAACTTGGTTGCTATGATATTTTTATAAAGAAAACATCTAGGGTGACTTCACATACGTTTTTGGGGAGCCAAATAAGCCTCTTTTGAGGCCAAAACACTCTCTAAACACATCCACCATTCAAAAACAACCAAGAACATGAAGATCAAGTAAGAATTAAGAGGAGATTTCAGAGATTGAAGATTGACAACTTTCATTATTTGTCTTTATTATCCTTATTTTTTTTATTCTTTTGCTTATGTTTATTATATTGAACATGATGATTTTGTTAATTATTCTTTTTCATCATAAACTAGATCTTGTTCTAAGATTGCAATGAAATCCAATATAAACTTTTATTATTTAAATCTTTTTATGATTGTTCGTGACATTTTATATGGATTATTTATCATTCTCTTTGCTTAATGTGTTATATTGCTTGATCAACAATAAGATAGTTTTGATAAACCTTAATGAACTTGAAAAATAGAATTTTGGTTTAGCTCTGAAAATTGATGATATGTGATCTCATTCTATTGAATAGATTTCCGTGCAGGATATGAATATATTTGTAGGACATACATAACCATAATCAGAACTTGATCCTAATAAGTTTGGCTTAGATTAATTATCATATGAATATAGGTAATTGAATTAAGTTGGACGTTTCTACTCGACCATCGAAAGAGGTTTGTAGATAACTCCGTGTTCTACGTTAATAATTCATTATAATTGATCAATTATAAAGAAATGAGAAAGATTTAACGGATTATTGTGGGGAAGTTGTGATCCTAAGTTCTTTTTACATTACTACTTTCTCTCGGTTAAATTTGCTTTTCTTTTCATTTGGTTTAATAGTTAATACATTATTACTTGTGTGATACGTGTGTTAGAGAGTATGCCCTAAAACCAGTTATGGATGTAATGGTTTAAGGCATATTGTTTGTAATATAGTTTATTATTTATTAATAAAAGGCATTTGTTAACTACACATTATTACATCCATATTTTATGTGTATGTCCTGAGACATTATGTCAGATGAATATCGTTAATCCAAAAGACGTTTGCGATTATGAGAGTCAACGATATTTATATATGTCTCAAATTAAGTTCTTGGTAAAATGTGATTGTTATACAAGACAATAATATATCACTTGACCAATATTGTTGTGTGTCGCCTAGATTGACATATGATGTTAATAGAATGGATGATGAGTCTCATATCATAAGGACACAGACAATAGATGTTTCATTAGTAGAATGAAATATCGAACACGACCACAGAAGCGTAAGATCACATGGTAATATTATCTAAGGTCATTGATCTTCGTAATAATACATTAGTGTCATTATATCCTCTGACCTGAGATCATATGATGACTTGTGCGATAATACTCTTGGTTCACTAGTATATCCTCATTCGACTATTCACGTCCTTTGAATAAATGCTAGATGGCCTTTAGCGATTGACGTACGAAGTCATGTATGCTTCAAGATGGGATCCGATAACTTTGATAATTAAAGTTATAGATGTTTCAACGAAACTTACAGTTGTGGATATAAGTCTTTGGCCAAAGCAGTCGATATCTTAGAGATATCAGATCCACAAGATAAAGTTTAAAGATATGTCGAGTATAAGGATTTGACCTTACCATGATCCCAGACTCGATAAGAAACATAAATATCGGAAGGAATGAGATGACATGTTCGAAGTGTATTCTAACAGGTTCATATGTTTTCCCACTTCATTTATCGACTAGGGGCCATGGCTTGCTGCTAGGCGATTACCAATGATCTGTGGAATATCATAGAGATGAAATATTAAAGAGTTAATATTATTCCACTGCTACTCGATAATGAACCTAGGACGGTCGCACAATATAGTTCTCGTCTATGTTACAAATTCAAGGATGTATATTAAAAGTTAATAAATGATCATTTTGGCATTTCCATTAGGATATTCGAGATATTTCGGAAATATTAATTTGATTAATAAATTCGAAATATAAAATAAGATTTAATTGTTAATTAAATATTTGATATTTATATAAATAAATTAAATGTAATTTTAATTAATTGTTAATTAAAATTAAGTAAGTTGAATTAATTAATTAATAGTTAATTAATTATTATGCCAAAATAATATTTAATCTATTGGACTTTAATTTAGTGGGCTAGCACCCAAATTAATTATAGTCCTATTTAAGATTAAATATGGAAGTCTTTATTTAATTAGGATTCCTAATTTGATTAAGTATCCTAATTTTATTTTGGAAAGAATCTTTAAAAGACCAAATTTGATTTGGAGAGATATTTGATTGACATTATTGTATTGAGATACAATTAAAACTTCTTGTACAAGTTGAAAGGAAAAACTTCAGGCAAAACTTCTTATAGAAGGACTTGTTATTCAAGAAGTACTTCTTGTTGAAGTTGAATGAAAACTTCTTGTTGAAGTTGAAGGTGACAATTGGTTGTTGCCTATATATATATGAACATAAGCAATAAACAAATGCAAGTTTTTTTGTTGCTGTAGGTTGCATGCAAGCAGATAAATATATATACACACAGCAAGTGTTGTTGTTGATATATATTTACAAGAATTACAAAAGCAATTGTTTGTTGTTGTAATAGCTTGCTTAAGAATAATATATATATACACAAGCAATTGCTGTTCAACGTTGCTTTTATATATATATATATATATATGATATATATTAATATATATGTCATTTTACGTAAAGGTATATATATATATATAAATATAAGCAAACAATTTGATTGTTGTTTTAAGAAGAAGAAAATTGTTTCTCACGTTGAATAAAGGAGAAGGCAATTCATTGTTGCATGAATATATATATATATATATATATATAATATATATAATATATATATATATATATATATATATATATATATATATAAGCAGCGCATGTAATAAAACAAGCAAGTTGTTTTTGGTGCTGTTTTATAAGCAATAGTTGCGTGTATATATATGCGCAATTGAAGAATTTTTATCTCTCTATTGGAATAGTTCCAATTTATTCCTAAAGACTTCAAACATCCTAGAAAAGAAAAGGGTTTCTTTTGTTCTCAATAGTGGGAGCGATTTGTTCGTAGAGGAGAGCTAGTGTGCCAACTAGAGGTGCAACGCTTGGTGCACTACAACAAGGAAAAATCAAGGAGGATATTCAGAAGGCTCTAAAAGATAATAAGCACATAAAGGTATGTTTTATTATCAGTAAATTTTATTTATGTTGATAAATAAAATTATTTATTACATGCATGTTAAATTAATATAGATTAATTTAAATAGTATATTGTTTACATCAACAACGACATAACCACGATTTTTAGAGTGGTTTTGGAAGAAAATTTTAAATTCCAGTCACATGGATGCTTCCGCGCTAACCCCAAAACCTTACAGTGGTATCAGAGCCAGGTTATGTCGTTTTGATGAAAACAAATTAAAGCATGTATATGGGATCCTAATGAGAGCCGTTCGGTTAGGCTATTATTTTATGTTGATAAAATCGTTATTTTTGGCTGAAATTTTTTGTGGAGACACTAGACATATGGATTAACGACTCTGTAAAATTTCAACTCAATTGGAATTCGGAAAGGTCGTCTGCTACGCAAAATTATCTGTTGGACAGAACCTGAAAATTCAGGTTGGCAGACTCCGCATGACCAATTTGTAAAATTCTGAAAGTTTTAGGGATTTATTGTAAATACCCAAAACGATCAGAGGTGAAATTGTAATTTCTAAAATTACAAATATTTTACAAAAATCTCCAGAATTAAAATTTGAGTATGATTAGAATTCTATTTTTCATTAAAATTGTTTTTGGAAAGAATTATAATAGAAATTGAGTTGTTGTTAGTTTTGAACTATATAACTTCTTAGGAAGTTAAACCCATATAAAATTTTAATTGGATTAAAATTAAATCACCACATGAATCCTAATACAACTTTGATTATATCTCTTAATTTTTAATATGATTAAAATATTAATTGATAATCAAAGTATAATCTTTTAAAAGTTTCAAGATTAGTAATAGGATTATTCAAGCCAAGAAAGCCTAAGACATTCTCTAACAAAGAGGTACTAAAGAGAACTCTGTCACCAAGGTGATAAGAGCCTAAGAAGGTAGGGACTTAAGTGGTCACGCCGGACCCCCCTCATCTTCTGGGAGTTTTTCTCTAGTTACCGAATTGTGAAGGATTGTCTTAAACCAAATGGAACAGTCTTATTAAAGTGTTAATAAAAGATTAGGATCCTCCTCGTCTAGAGCCAAACATAAAAGTTATGTGCTTAATGTGCTTGTGCATGATGAAAGTATAAGATACAAAGACATCAAGACGCACCAAAAGAAAGACCTAAATCATATAAGATATGAATAATTATTTAATCCCCAAGAATGAATATTAAGCATTAACCTTCCAACACAATCAAATAGTCCACTGAATATATTTTGGTATTCCCAAAACCCATTAGGTGAGGGACCCTTATATGTTTAAGTACTATTTGACTTGTTCGTATATGTAGCCTAATGATTGCAAACCCAAAACCCATTAGGTGAGGGCCAATCACATGTGTTACGTGACGAAAGGTGTTGGGTCTAGCTTAACTAGTGAAGATGTCAAAACCCATTAGGTGAGACATTGTTCGCTAGAGGTGGAAAGGTTGAGCCTTGTATAGAGATACAAACAAAAGGAGTTTTGACTCATTGGAAATGAAGTGCCAAAACCCATTAGGTGAGGCATGACATTAACAATGAGAACTCGACATCCCACTAGAAATATTTCCAACAATATTTCCGTTTTCCGCATAGGGGAGTGTGGAATTCGAGTAAAATTAGTGGGAGCAACATTATTTAAAAGACCTTAAATTTTGTTTAATTACTTATTTCAAATTAGTAACAAACTCGTGTTTTCAACAGAGTACGTGATACAAAATGAATCCAATAAAATCAATACTTGACAAAGATAAACTCACTGGCCCCAAATTTTCAAAATGAGTGCTTCTATTGCAAGAATAAAGGACATTGGAAGAGGAATTGTCCTCAATACCTTGCGAGCTTGAAAAAGAAAAAGGAAGGTACGTCCTCGTTCTTTGTTATTGAAATGGATCTTGGAATAAGTTCCATATCTCATTCATGGATTTTAGATTCTGCTGCGACGTCACATATTTGTATGTCTCCGCAGATTCTAAAGAATAAGATGTTACTTAAGGAAGGAGAAGTGGTCCTAAAAGTTGGGAATGGAGAACTTGTCTCTGCAACCAATGTAGGGGCGTGTCAACTTCCTATGCCATCAAGACATTTAATTTTATTAGATAAAGTCTTACATTTTCCTAGTGCAATAAGAAACATTGTTTCCATTCCAATATTGACAAAATGTAATTATGAATTTCATTTTATCAATGATAAATGCAATATTTATTATCTGAATAAATTTGTTGGTGTTGCACTAAAAGAAAATGGATTGTATGTCTTGCAAATGAATGAGAACCATAACAAAGAATTAAATACAATAACAACAAAAAGACCAAGAGATAATCCTAATTCAAGATTCCTTTGGCACTTAAGATTAGGTCATATTGGAGAGAAAAGAATTTCACAATTGGAGAAGGAAGGCTTACTTCCTTCATTAGGTTTAGAACCTTATCCAACTTGCGAATCATGTCTCAAGGAAAAATGACCAAATCACCTTTTGTAGGACAAAATGAAAGAGCCAAAGAAACCTTGGAACTCATACATACTGATGTATGTGGCCCACTTAGTATAGTGGCCAAAGGTGGTTTTCAATACTTCGTTACTTTCACTGACGATTGTTCAAGATTTGGGTATTTGTACCTAATGAAACATAAGTCAGAAAGTTTTGAAAAGTTCAAAGAGTATAAGAATGAAGTAGAAAACCAATTAGGAAAAAGTATTAAAAATCTACGATCTGATCGTGGAGGAGAATACTTAAGTACCGAATTTCAAGATTATCTCAAGGAACATGGAATACTGTCACAGGTAACACCTCCTTACACACCTCAGCATAACGGTGTCTCTGAAAGGAGAAATCGTACCCTATTGGATATGGTACGTTCCATGATGAGTTTTGTTGATATACCAATGTCTTTTTAGGGATATGCTCTCCAAACAGCCTTGCATGTTCTAAATAGAGTTCCAACCAAATCCGCTCCTAAAACTCCATATGAGATATGGTATGGGAAACGTCCTAATTTAGGATATTTGAAGATTTGGGGTAGTGTAGGCACTGCATTTTTACACATAAACCCGATGAGGAGTCTTATTTGGAGACAACTACCTTTTAAGTCACCGAGGTCACGGGAAACGGACATCGGAAGGGGAAATTCAGAATAAACAAGGTTCACTGTTTTCGTTCGTGCTGCGTTCGTGTTTACGTTCGAACGTCAAACGGATTGCGGGCGTTCGTGCCGCGTTCGAGGAAGCGTTCGAACGGTGTCGGTAAATCTGGTTTTGCTGCTAGCCTCTCATCCAGCCCAATTAGCCCCCCCAAAGCCCATAAAACACATCCCAATTTAAATAAATAAATATTAATTAAAACATTAACTAAATAATATAATAACTAAATTAATTAAATGATTAAATAAAACATATACCAAACATAAAATAAACAAATTACCAACTTAAACTAAAATCATGCCTAAATTAAACAAATCACACACTAAATCAAAATATAATCATACCAAGTTAAAATCAATCAACCAATTATATTCCCAATCTAATAAGATTATTCCCAAATCTAAAATATTGTATTCCTAATCCAAGCCAATCAAATATTCAACCTTCCCTATCTAGCCAAGATTTGTCCCCCCTAAATCTTTGACTTCCCTTAACCAAACCAAATCAAATCCTTTGACTTCCCTTAACCAAACCAAATCAAATCCCTTTCCTTGTCAAACCCAACCCTTTGCCTATAAAAAGAACCCTTCACCAACCTTCTCAACACTAGCTAGCTAGCCCCTAACTCATACACAACACACATAAAAACTACAGGAAGAAGACACCCAAAGAAAAGAGTAAGCAAAAGATAAAGAGGAAAAGGCAGCGAAACCACAAGGAAATAATAGCAAAAGATAACGAACGAGAACAGTGAACCAGTGAACCAGGAGAGTTGCAGAGCACCCCCCTTCCGACGATCGTGTACCGTACATCCGAGAGATGATTTAAAAGGTTAGACCTGAGGGTACCTTTTCATTAGTTTATTCGTTTTATTATTATTATTATTGCATTCTATTCGCATGAGAGTCGTTTATGGAAGCATGTTGTGGCTTGAATGAAATGGAAGAGTGCCGTCTCTTGTGGTATATAGGATGGAAACCCAGACGTAAATGCCGTAGCCGAACCGTCCGAATGGACGGTAGTGCGGTCTGTACATGGGACACAACTCCACGTACCACTTGAGTAAACGGCACATTCTCTTGTTTTGTGTTGTTTTTATGTATTTATTTTTGTCATTTAAATTCTGCATGTTGCTTATTTATGCATGACTCAATCGAGCGCATGGGCTTAGTAAGTGCGATGCGAGATCCCCTATGGGGAGGGGTTAAAGCCCTTTACCACGATGCTTTGCCGCGCCGGTTGATGTGTGTTCGGTTGGATGCAAGACACGTTCAATCGGACATACTTAGGATAGTATGATTGTCTTTGTGTTTGTATGCATGATGTGATGTGACGCGCATGGGCTTAGTATGTTGGTCTAAAGGTCCTCTCTTTGAGAGATCAAGAGCCCCCATAAGGCCACCTTTACGGCAGTACTTCGCCGCGCCCCCCCTTTATTTTGATGTTTATGCATTTTTGCCCATTTCATGCATCAGGTCCGTGTCCGTTCGAACGCGTTCACGAACGCAATTCGAACGCGCATACATTTCGCCTTATCATGCATCAGGTCTCATTTCCGTTCGAACGCGTTAACAAACGCCATACGAACGTGAGCATTCTGTTTCATTTACGTTCGAACGCGTTAACAAACGCCATACGAACGTGAACATTCTGTTCCATTTCCGTTCGAACGCGTTTACGAACGCTACTCGAACGCGAGCATTCTGTCTCATTTCCGTTCGAACGCGTTTACGAACGCCACACGAACCGCGCACACACTGAACCGAGTCTGTCTTATCATATTCATGCATAATTGCCTCTTGGTTGATCTTTTGTGTTTATATAGCCAACTGTATTATTTGTATTCAAGCATGATTAGGTTGCTAGCATGTTATTTGGTTAATAGGTTCATGAGATTTGTATTCAAGCATGATTATGTTGTTCTTAGTTTTCCATAACATAGGATTGAAATATGTTCATGAGATTGCCATGTGACGTTGCATGTTGTGATGAACTTGTTGAGGTATGCATATGAATTTAGAAGCATGATATTCTTGGAAATAAATGTTATTTAAGCCTGGTTAAATTACTATATAAATCCTTTTTATTACAAGTGACATAAGTAAGGGACCATTCCGAACCCAACGGTTTGAGGTCTTCCCTTGCGAGGGGTGAGTGCGGCCTTAAATCTTTATCCCGGTTCACACCGGGTGGCGACTCCATGTTATATAATTCTTCCCAACTAGGCCGCGAGCCTAGGAACGGCGTCGCTCAGTTTCTGTGTCCCACAGGTAGTCCAGCTTATGTAAGGAAAGTCTTTACAGAAAAGCTAGACTCAAGATCTGAAAAAGCTCAATTCATAGGATATCCCAAAGATTCTATGGGATATTACTTCTACATTCCCTCTGATCACAAGATAGTGGTTAGTAGGAATGCTACATTCCTTGAGGACCGTTTGGTTCAAGAGGGAAGTATTGGGAAAGAAGTAGACCTAGATGAGGAAGTCTCTCAAGAAGAGGATTCTGGAAAACGAATTGACTCACCTCAAATGGAACCAGAACAAGTTGAACAAGAAGCACCTCAAGAAACACAACCACTTCGTAGATCAATTAGGGAATCTCGCATGCCATTGAGATATACCCTAGTCAATCAACAAGATTTTGAATCTTTTATGATTGGTGAAGCGGTTCATGTAGATGACCCAAGAAACTACGAAGAAGCAATGTCAGACATTGACTCTTCTAGATGGCTTGAAGCTATGAATTCTGAAATGGAATCCATGTATTCTAATCAAGTATGGACACTTGTTGATCCTCCTGAAGGAATTGGTCCTATTGGGTGTAAATGGGTCTTCAAGAGAAAGATTGGAAAGGATGGAAAAGTTGAGACTTATAAAGCTAGACTAGTGGCAAAAGGATATACTCAGAAACAAGGCATTGATTATGAGGAGACCTTTTCGCCAGTAGCTATGCTAAAATCCATTATTAAATTCTCTTAGCTATAGCAGCTTACTTTGACTATGAGATTTGGCAAATGGATGTAAAAACAGCTTTTCTAAATGGATTTCTTGAGGAAGAAATTTATATGAAACAGCCAGAAGGTTTTACATCTAAATGTGATAGTCATAAAGTATGTAAGTTGCAAAGATCTATATATGGTCTTAAGCAAGCATCTAGGAGTTGGAATCTACGATTTGATGATGCGATCAAAACGTTTGGTTTCATCAAAAATGTGGATGAGCCCTGTGTTTACAAAAAGGTCAGTGGGAGCGCCATAACGTTCTTAATATTATATGTGGATGACATATTACTATTAGGAAATGATGTCGCTATGATGACTTCAGTCAAAGTATGGTTATCCAAAACATTCTCAATGAAAGACTTGGCGAAGCAACCTACATTCTTGGTATAAGAATCTATAGAGATAGATCAAGAAGAATGATTGGTTTGTCCCAAAGTCTGTACATAGAAAAAGTGCTCAAGAGATTCAATATGTTGGACTCTAAGAGAGGTTTGTTGCCTTGTAGGCATGGAATTCATCTATCTAGATCGATGAGTCCCAAGACACCTCAAGAAATAGCACGCATGAGTCAATTACTATATGCTTCTGCCATAGGTAGTCTCATGTATGTCATGCTATGTACAAGACCGGATATCGCATTTGCTGTTAGTATAACAAGCAGATTCCATTCCGATCCAGGAGAAAATCATTGGATAATAGTCAAGGCAATCCTCAAGTACTTAAGAAGAACTAAGGATATGATATTGATTTACGGATCACCAGAACTGAAAGTGAAAGGTAGGTGTGGTTCCAATCATTGAAAGAGCGTTCATTTTTGAACTGCGACAACAATGAGGCTATAGCACAGGCCAAGGAACCAAGGTCACACCAGAAATCCAAACACATTCAAAGAAAGTATCACATACTAAGAGAATATGTTGGAGATGGGCAGATAGCCATTCTGAAAACACCTTCAGTTGATAATGTGGCTGATCCACTCACAAAGCCAATGAGCCAATAACAATTGAAGCGTCATCTTGAGAAGATGGGCATCGGGTATCATAACAACTGGCTTTAGTGCAAGTGGGAGTTTGTTAGAGAGTATGCCCTAAAACCAGTTATGGATGTAATGGTTTAGGCATATTGTTTGTAATATAGTTTATTATTTATTAATAAAAGGCATTTGTTAACTACACATTATTACATCCATATTTTATGTGTATGTCCTGAGACATTATGTCAGATGAATATCGTTAATCCAAAAGACGTTTGCGATTATGAGAGTCAACGATATTTATATATGTCTCAAATTAAGTTCTTGGTAAAATGTGATTGTTATACAGGACAATAATATATCACTTGACCAATATTGTTGTGTGTCGCCTAGATTGACATATGATGTTAATAGAATGGATGATGAGTCTCATATCATAAGGACACAGACAATAGATGTTTCATTAGTAGAATGAAATATCGAACACGACCACAGAAGCGTAAGATCACATGGTAATATTATCTAAGGTCATTGATCTTCGTAATAATACATTAGTGTCATTATATCCTCTGACCTGAGATCATATGATGACTTGTGCGATAATACTCTTGGTTCACTAGTATATCCTCATTCGACTATTCACGTCCTTTGAATAAATGCTAGATGGCCTTGAGCGATTGACGTACGAAGTCACGTATGCTTCAAGATGGGATCCGATAACTTTGATAATTAAAGTTATAGATGTTTCAAGGAAACTTAAAGTTGTGGATATAAGTCTTTGGCCAAAGCAGTCGATATCTTAGAGATATCAAATCCACAAGAAAGTTTAAAGATATGTCGAGTATAAGGATTTGACCTTACCATGATCCCAGACTCGATAAGAAACATAAATATCGGAAGGAATGAGATGACATGTTCGAAGTGTATTCTAACAGGTTCATATGTTTTCCCACTTCATTTATCGACTAGGGGCCATGGCTTGCTGCTAGGCGATTACCCATGGTCTGTGGAATATCATAGAGATGAAATATTAAAGAGTTAATATTATTCCATTGCTACTCGATAATGAACCTAGGACGGTCGCACAATATAGTTCTCGTCTATGTTACAAATTCGAGGATGTTTATTAAAAGTTAATAAATGATTATTTTGGCATTTCCTAATTAGGATATTCGAGATATTTCGGAAATATTAATTTGATTAATAAATTCGAAATATAAAATAAGATTTAATTGTTTAATTAAATATTTGATATTTATATTAAATAAATTAAATGTAATTTTAATTAATTGTTAATTAAAATTAAGTAAGTTGAATTAATTAATTAATAGTTAATTAATTATTATGCCAAAATAATATTTAATCTATTGGACTTTAATTTAGTGGGCTAGCACCCAAATTAATTAGAGTCTTATTTAAGATTAAATATGGAAGTCTTTATTTAATTAGGATTCCTAATTTGATTAAGTATCCTAATTTTATTTTGGAAAGAATCTTTAAGAGACCAAATTTGATTTGGAGATATTTGATTGACATTATTGTATTGAGATACAATTAAAACTTCTTGTACAAGTTGAAAGGAAACTTCTTGTTGAAGTTGATGCAAAACTTCTTGTTGAAGTTGAGGCAAAACTTCCTTTTGAAGTTGAGGCAAAACTTCTTATAGAAGGACTTGTTATTCAAGAAGTACTTCTTGTTGAAGTTGAATGAAAACTTCTTGTTGAAGTTGAAGGTGACAATTGGTTGTTGCCTATATATATATGAACATAAGCAATAAACAAATGCAAGTTTTTTTGTTGCTGTAGGTTGCATGCAAGCAGATAAATATATATACACACAGCAAGTGTTGTTGTTGATATATATTTACAAGAATTACAAAAGCAATGTTTGTTGTTGTAATAGCTTGCTTAAGAATAATATATAATACACAATCAATTGCTGTTCAACGTTGCTTTTATATATATATATATATATATATTAATATATATGTCATTTTACGTAAGGTATATATATATATATAAATATAAGCAAACAATTTGATTGTTGTTTTAAGAAGAAGAAAAATTGTTTCTCACGTTGAATAAAGGAGAAGCAATTCATTGTTGCATGAATATATATATATATATATATATATTATATATATATATATTATATATAAGCAGCGCATGTAATAAAACAAGCAAGTTGTTTTTGGTGCTGTTTTATAAGCAATAGTTGCGTGTATATATATGCGCAATTGAAGAATTTTTATCTCTCTATTGGAATAGTTCCAATTTATTCCTAAAGACTTCAAACATCCTAGAAAAGAAAAGGTTTCTTTTGTTCTCAATAGTGGGAGCGATTTGTTCGTAGAGGAGAGCTAGTGTGCCAACTAGAGGTGCAACGCTTGGTGCACTACAACAAGGGAAAAATCAAGGAGGATATTCAAAAGGCTCTAAAAGATAATAAGCACATAAAGGTATGTTTTATTATCAGTAAATTTTATTTATGTTGATAAATAAAATTATTTATTACATGCATGTTAAATTAATATAGATTATTTAAATAGTATATTGTTTACATCAACAACGACATAACCACGATTTTTAGAGTGGTTTTGGAAGAAAATTTTAAATTCCAGTCACATGGATGCTTCCGCGCTAACCCCAAAACCTTACAACGTGCACTTGCTTGCTATCTAATATTGCAATCATATATATTAGCAAAGCCCCTAATATATAAGTTAATTTACAAAAATAGTTTTAACTTAAATGTTATATGCTTTTATAGTTAAAAAAAAAAACACAAGTAGAAGAAATATTAGAACGATAATCGATCCCCCAAATATAATGGCAAATGTCTACACTCGATCACATATTTACTACTGTCGATCATCCTCATGCTTTATCGATCATCTAGCTATCAGAGGTTGATCCCCCGCCGACTGACATCGATCGCCCTTCTATCCATGAAACACGTGTACTAGTGCCGATCCTCTATCTATAATTTTTTTTTTTTAGAAATCCCGCCGTCAAAGTATTCGATCTGATCTCCAGCGAAGTAGGTAAACTTTTGGATGTCCCATATTTTTACAAGAAATACATTCATTAGACTAGAACTCAAGATCTGACAAGCAAATCTTAAACTCTTTGTCATCAAACCACACCCTTTATGGATCATTATTGTCTAAGAACTAAAATGCTATTTCCTAACTACAAAAATAATAAAATATAAGTTTAGCTATTTTTATAAATTAACTAAGTTTTTAGGTTGTTTTCAAAAAATTTCCAGACATTTTTTTTTTGTTTAATTTTAATTTCCTAAAGGATAAATACAAAGGCTTGCTTGGATTTTTCAAACTTACTTTGAAACGTCAAAAATTCATATGCCAATATATATTTTTATATGAAATGGCAGTAGCGCATTAGAGATCTGACTACTCTAATAATAAAGTGTACCACAACCACAAAAGGAAGGTGGTAGTAAATCATTAAAAAAAATTATTAAAAATAAGGATTATAATTATATCACTATTTCAAAAATTAAGAAATAATAAATAAGTATAGAAAGTATTGAGGTGTAATATTTTATTAGTATATAATTACAAACCTTTAAATTTTATCATTATATATTTATGAAACCTTGTATTTTATTACATTTCACATTTCGCTATATTTTTCTACTAAAAAAATGGGATTTTAGTTACCAAAACACAAACCATGCCAAGATCATTTAAACAAAGACAGAATCTTTTTGAAGACATATGGAAGAAGCTGTACCAAACGGAGCCACGGTTAAACAAGTGTATCAATTTTTATACACACACATATTTTCTCGTGTAAAAAAATAAATGATAAATTATCGATATTCTAATATGCGTATGTATATGCACATGTAACAGGCATTGTATCAATTTTATTTGATATAGGTAGATAACTATAGTTATAGGTGGGTGTAAACGGTAAACCACCCGTCTTGTATTTTATATTAATTTGCATGTACTCAATATGCTCATAGAAGAAGTCTTTTGGGTGTAATTTGATTAGCCGTCAACGTATCCAGTAATAATAAAATGTTAGAGTTGGTGTTTAGTTGATATAGTTGTTAGTGTCATTGAAGGATTTTGATGATGTGACGTTAGAGATTTTGACGCGTATTCACGAGCATTATAAAAAAATATAGAAGCAAATAGATGTGAAGACTCAAGAGGTTAATGAAGAAAATCTAGTGTAATTTTATATCTTAAAGCTCTCAATATAAGTGAGTTGAAAATTTAAGTACTCTAAGCTCATAAGACTCATACACATTCATATAAATACATTAGGGTCATGTGTAAAATATTTTTAAATCTTCAAATCCCAAATTTTTACATTGAGAGAGGCATATCGGTCCTTGATACCGGCATACCGGTGTCTCTGGTCTGCCTTGGGCAGTTTTGCATGCTCTCTGGAACCAGGCTACTTCATATCAGTCTACTATACCGGTCAGTCTGGAGTTTGCATAGCTACTGAAATCGGGACGAATCATACTGATCCCCATACCGGTTAGCTAACCGGCATACCGGCCACCATATCGGTCAGTAATTGATGAGTGGTAATTATATCACTATTTCCCACTCATTTGACCTAATATTTTGTATAGTTTCTTGAGTTTTGTGAATATTTTGATGTGTTCTGTGTTATTTTGTAGATAGATAAAGTTTCAGGACTCTCTAAAGGTGATTTGGGGCCAAAACAGTGAAAATTGGACAAAAGGGCATTTTGGTAATTTTGGCGCGTCGCGACGCGCAAGCCCTTGGCGTCGCGACGCCTAACATGCACCAATACTTGCTAACGTGCGCCGGGTCCACAAGTCAGAATCTGAGAAGTTTGACTTTGCTAACGTGCGCCGTGCCACGTGTCACCATCACAGCCGATCTGCTAACGTGCGTCGTGCCACGTGTCATCATCTTACAGTGCCGACAGTCGCCATCGCCACGTGTCACGCCACGTCATCGTCCACATCACCAGTTGACCGAGTCAAAATGCCACATCATCGCCACGTCATCATCAACCAATCACAGCGTGCCACGTGTCATCATTCTATGGTGTCGACAGTTACTTTCGCCACGTGTCGCCACATCATCACCACGTCAGCTCACTCATTCAGCTCCCAGCCGCCTTGCCACGTGTCACCTTATCACCTTATCCAGAATCTGAAGCCGACGAACCAGAAGCTGCCACGTCGACAATCACTCGCGTCGCGACGCGGACACCCCACTGACGCCTATAAATTCAGCTCGATTTCAGTTTTCAAATCATGCCTTCCTTGAGTTTTGTAAGGACTTTAAGGATTGCATCTTGTGTGTTTAAGTTTTTGTAATTTAAATTAAGCATTTTTACTTTTAGTATTTTTAATTATGCACTTTTACTTTTTGTAATAAAATTTTATTTTATTTTCTTTTTGTTCTTTTATGTTCGGTAGTTAATTTACTGCTGGGGTAAAGGTGAAGCTTTTTACTTTTATAATTTAGATTAATCTCCATTTATTATAATATATAAATTATTTAAAACCTTACTTAATAAGGATACCGCTATATTGGTCGGTTGGTAATTATTTATAAATTGGTTTTAACCTGACTTAATCAGGATACCGCCTATATGGCTGGTTGGTAATTATCACGCAAATTTATATATTATAATAAGAGAGATTTCTAAATTAAAAATAGTAAAGGTAGATTAATCTCACTTCAATTATAATATGGAAATTGTGATTTAATAATATGAATTAAAAGTTGATTTCGCCTTAATGGCTGGTTTTAATTATGTAACATAATGTGACTCCGCCTATATGGCTGGTCTTTAGGTGACAGATAATTACCGCCTATATGGCTGGTTTATGGATAAATAATAACACCGCCTTTATGGCTGGTTCAACTTAATTGGATAATACTGGCAATTTCCATATTATAATAATTTGAGATTTCTAAAAGTGGATCCCATAACCCCATCATTTTATTTTTATTCTAGGGAAGTGATGAAACAAAGTATTACTAGGCTTAATAATTGATTTAATTATTTATTGGGTAATTCTTTAGTTTGTTTATTGAGTCTTAAGCTTAATGCTTCTTGTTGTCTGATCACCAATAAGATTGATGTGGTAAACTTAAAATGAACTAGACATATGGATTTTAGTTTTCAGCCTTAGATTCAATATCCCACGATCTTCCTTGAGGATAGATAAACCTTTAATATATTTCCTTACAGGATAGACATATACATGTTGGGCGGGGGTAGCCATAATTGGAACTTAATCTTAATGAATCCAGGTAATTTGGTTGACATTGACATATGGTTCAATTGGGTTATACTGGGTATTTGCGTCTGACCATCGACAGAGGCTTTTGCATATTTTCGTGTTCCAGGTTAGCAAATTGATTTATTACACATATATAAGATAATCAATTCATCTTTATAATAATATTGTGTGGAGTCACAATCCTAGATCTTTGAGTCTTTTGTTATTTTCCTTAGTATTTTCTTTTGAGTATGTTTTTATTTTAATTAGCAAATCCATATTCAACCAACCAAAAACAATCAATTCCCTTCTCCCTATAATTAGATACATGTAAATAAATAGTATCAATAATTAATAACAACAGTAGGAATTAAGTTATCGTGGGATCGATATTTTTATACTACTTGAACGATACGTGCGCTTGCGTTATACATGTGTGTTTATGCCGGTCAGTAATCTGGTTGGTCTGCGCTTTAATCTTCAACGATCTTATTCATATAATCGTTTAAAGTGCAGGACCGACATACCGGCCATGTAAACCAGCATACCGATCTTAGGACAGAGAGCTGTGGCAGTTTTCACCTTCACTATATATTGAGCCTCAATTTCGTTTTTGTCAAGTTTTTTTTACACATTATAACATTTCTTTCAAGGCAAAAACAAAGAGAGAAACAAACATTCTTATTCATTTACTCTCTTCATAATAAAAGCTCACTACATACATCTTCATATCATTTTAGAGAGCTTGGAATACTTGGGGTTAGAAACTCACACCTTAAATCTTCTTTATCTTTTGTGAGTACCCAAGTTGTATTGTAATCTTATAATCTTAAACATCGATGGCAGTGGAATCCCTTGTTGAGTGGGTATTCTCAAAAGGATGATTTGGTGTAAAGGTTGAGAGTGAACCTAGTTTTGTGTAAAGGTTTGGAGTGAACCCGAGGACAAAACTCTTGGTCGTTAGTGAGCCACATAAAACTCATGGCATAAAGTGTGGAATCACTTGTGATAGTGGAAAGCTTTAAGCATAGCTTGAAGGAGTGGACGTAGACATTGTTGGCCGAAGCATTATAATCTCAGTGTCAATTTCTCTAACCCTTACTCCTTTTATTTATTACAAGTTTTATTTTATATTTGCATATTGTTTAGAAACTTGCTTTTTGGAATTAATTGTAGAATTCATTAATTGTAGAAATTGAATACTAAGCTTAATTGGTAAAGCTACTAACTAAGTGGCTTAAAATCGAAAAGATTTTTAATTCCGTAATATTTGACCAATACCAAATTCACCATCTTCTATGTATAGTTTGTGTTATTTGTGTGCGCTTGTAGTCAATTTCAATTGATATCAGAACGATGTATTCTCAAAAAGTACTTAATCATTCGAGAATAGATCACGGCCTCTACAAGCTACGTAATAAATTTTACCGATGGATTTTCAATAAATAGACCTCCCTTCTACAGCAGAACCGATTACAACTATTGGAAATTGAGGATGTTGAATTACCTCTTTACCGTTGATGTGTAATCTTTCAAAGTGATCACAAAAGGTACTAGAATGTCAATAAAAAAGATAGCAATGGTGTGGAGTTTCCCAAATCGCAATTTGAATAGACCGATGAGGATTACATGAAAGCCTCCATAAATGTGAAGGCTCTCAATCATTTACTTTGTGCAATTGATAGGAGCCAAATCAACAAACATCCAGAATTTGGAAATGCATATGAACTGTGGAAGTCATTTAAGGTTGTCAATTAGGGCACTAGCCAAGTTAAAGAATCAAAGATTATATGAGACTTGGATAACTTCAATATGAAAGCTAGTGAAAAGTTTGAAATTATGATTTCAAGATTCTCCATGATTATAAATCAACTAAGTGTTTTAGTACAAGTGATCAAGTTAAGAAGAATATTAGGTCTCTTCCTAAGGAATGTAGAATTTGTATCTCCTCCATTAAAGAATCAAACGATATGAACACTTTGAATTTGGATGATTTGGTGGGAAAATTGATAGAATATGAGATGGAGATAGAGAAAAATTTAAGGGAAGAAAATAGAAAATAAAAAGAGAATAATCCTCAAGTCATTTCTGAGAAAAGCAGATAATGGAAGCTCAAATGATGAGGAAGATGATAACGATGATGATGTGGCTAAATTGACAAAGAAATTTAAGAAATACCTCAAATCCAAGAAGTTTAGAGGAAAATATCGGATGTATTAGAAGAAATAGGAGAATTGGTGATAAGTGTAGTTTATACCCACTTATTCATGCATTCTTAGCTTACTATTTTATTAGATTCCATGTACTTTAATATATTTTATAGTTTTTTTTTATGTTTTATTGGTGTAACCTTCCCCTCCCAGAGATGCTACCGGCAGAGAATAGGCCGTCATATCCCTTTGAGTCTCTAACTATGAAAAACACTATTACCCTTATTTCAAACATAAACGCATGCATAAGGACCATCACCCCAACTAGTAACATAACATAAAAAAAATATTTCAATGATCATAACTCAATAACATTACACTTATGCTCTTTACATAGACATTTCTAACTCTTAAACATACAAATTTTACTAATAATCCATTTGATGCATGACTTTACTCTGACTCTGACTAAACTCGGTATTTGACTTGACCTGGTGGACTCAATACCCTAGTGATTTCCATCAGTATCCATCCTCTCGTGCTTGTCCTCCGAGTAACCTGCAAAACAGAAACACTAGGAGTGGGGGGTTAGATCGTTTAACAATCTAGTGAGTGGAAAGTTTAAAAATAAGTATTAAAATGCTTTTTGAAAATCCATGGTTCAAAAATCGAATTCATCTCAAATCATCTTCTATGAAATCTCTTTCATTATCTGAAAACAACTTTCTTTCTGGAAAACTTTTCTGAAATCTGCTTTTGGTCTGTAAACCTCTAAAATTCTCATAAAATAAGTTTCTTGTGAAAACTCTTTCTTAAAATCTCTTTTCTGTAAGTTTGTCTCTAAAATTTTGTTTCTGAAAATTTATTTCTGAAATATTTGTATATGAATGTATGCTGAAAACCTGACGCATTGGGCTGTTACGTATCGTTGTCCCCCATAGGCCTAACAAGAGTCATGTGTGTAAATCCATGACATTGGGGAGTTATGTATCGTCGTCCCCCAATGCATACTGCTATCATGTCCCTGAAACTATGGTCTAGGGGCATTACATATCGCCGTCCCCCTAGCCCTGAAATCTGGTGGTTTTGGGGCATTACGTATCGTCATCCCCAAGCCACAAATCTGGAGTCGGGGTACGGATCTGTTAGGGTTGGTGCTCGGAGTGCCAATCCAGATCGTATTTATGTCCGATTCATGAATACGAATAATTTATTTTTCCATAATATTACTTATTTATGGTAGCACCTCTTGTTTTTTTATACGTATTCAATCTAATTACGATTAGATTGAAACTAAATATGAATTAGTAATAAGTATATATTAGACAAATACCCCATAATTTACAACGTAGTGCGCAGTTACAAAGTATTTTGTAATGGATGTTGGGAAGCGCTACTATAAGTTGTTTATTCTCAAATAAAGTTCCTGGTCAAAATTTACTAACACGGGTCGATTAGTTAAATCCGTTGAGACCAGTACATGTCGTATATCAAGACTTGGTCCGATGGTTTATCCCAATGAACCATGAGTCTTGGGAGACTCGTATAGACATGTAGGTGTTAATATTGGATAAACATTGAAGGACTCACTAAAGATTCTTAATATATGGTACACCAACGTCAATAAGAATATTCTCGGGTTGAGCAGCAAAGTGGTTCTTCAACTTGAGATACGACTATGGATGTATGAGGTATCCTCCACACTTTGATGGCAGTCACGTCACCGATCTATTTAGATCAGACCTCCGCATGTTTGTTGGGTGTGGACTGATCCTCATGATATCTTGTGCGTATTAAGATAGGATCTGTCAGTTCTGTGTACAGAGCATTCAATATGGAATTAGCAATCTCTTAAATCCATGGACCCGTGGTACACTGTGGAAGTAAATTCTAAGCGTTATTAAGATATTACTAATAGAATCGTCGATGAGATTATACCTATAGAGATTTGACGTTAATATCTATATCTCTGGAATAATCTGAATACCTGTGACGGTGGGATTATACGTATGCGATAACCTCGACATGTATGATTCAGCGAGTTTATCAGTGGTCGTCATAATATACGGGTGGGTAGATTATGGACACGAAATTGGATTTCATGATGGGTATGCCTGAATCTAGAGAGTCTCACTAATGAAATATACTTGTAGGGTACTAGGGCAACTTTTATAAATAATATTGATTATTTATAAATCTTTTAACGGTTAAACGAAAAGATACATGCTTAAAGGTTTTCTGGCCATTTCTTAGTTAATGTGTATTTGAATTTAATACATGATTTAATTAAATACACATTAATTAATTGTCAAATAAAGTATTTGACACATGTCATAAATATATGTATTATGAAATATTTAAAGTAAATATAATACATATAATTAGATATTTGTTTTAAATAATTATCTAATTATCTAATTGTTAAATAATTAGAATTATTTATTACATTTATCTTTATCATGATTATGGTTGGAGGTGGATTAATGTGATTGGTGCACATGTATATTTATTTTATGGAAATGGTGTTCAAGTTGAATTTTGCTACCTTTTAATTTGATTAAAAAATTACAAAATTCTAATTACCATTTTGCCCATGGTTTCGGCCAACCCTACATATATAAAGGGTTTCATTTTTCATTTGCTCCACTTTATGCTAAGCCAAAAAGGATTACAAAAGAAAAGATTTGAAAGAGAAAACACAAAATACTAAAGCTTAAAAGTTAAGAAAAGCTTGAAAATCAAAGGTATTTTCATTATTTCATTTTCTAAGAAATTGTTTCTATTACTTTAGGCTATAACATAGGATGTTCTTTTGTTTCTCTACTCTCTTAGTTTTGTAAAAAGTTATTGGAAGCATGAAGGAAAGATGCATGTATGTAAACAAAGTTTGCTTAATAATAGTTAATAAGCACACTTTTGGTCATTTGATGACTTGGTTTTCATTCTAGAGTTGTTAGGCCACTCAATGATGACCTAGAATTGTTCTTGAGTTGTTTTATAGTGGTGAGACTTGATTGGTATTGTAGATATTGGATTAAAGTGTTGGATTGTGTTAATTTTGGTTAATTTGATTAATTGAGAAATTAGAGTTTCAAACCTAAACCAAAATTGGGGCTTTTTATATATATGTTGTATTTTGATACATATGAGATGTATAAATTATTTTGGTAGTGATTGGAAATCACCTAAACTTGTATTTGAAAATTTAGGACCAAAATGATCAAAATGAAAAATATTGGGGCTCACGGTAATAAGCAAAAAATCTGGAAAAAAAAAAATTTAGTTTGCATTTTAATGTATATAAGGTGTAAAAATTATTTTGGTAGTTATTGGATATCACCTAATCTTGTATTAGACAAATTAGGACCAAAATGTAAACTATTTAGGGCATTTCCGTAAATATGAAAAATCTGGAAAAATTTTCAGATTTCTGTTTTTAATGTATATCTGATGTACAAATCATTTTTGTTGTGATTGGAAATCACCTATGCTTGTTTTGAATAACTTAAGACTAAAATGATTAAAATGGAAAGTTTTGGGGTTGTATGGTAATTTACTGAAATTATGATTTTTGGGTTAAAAATTATGTTTTTGAGTATTGAGTGATTAAAATAAATAAGTTTATTTTAATTACCCAAGAAAAATTAAAGAAAACAAAAAATTTATTTTCCCGCATTCCGATGCGTAATCCGGGTATTTTGCCTTAAACCCCAACATGATCTATGCTACCCTCCAGACTTTGAATCTAGGATCTAGGGACATCTGTCATCTCTAGTCCTGAACTCTGTGTGCACACGATATCTGAATCTATCAATTCCATATCTGAGTCAAGTTACATACCGAGGTGAATTTTTCCCTCATGCCACGAAATCATAAAATCATGCTTTTATAATCATCACTTTTCTAAATCTTTTATCAAAACATTCTTTATCAAAATATATTTGAAAGCAAACTTGACTAACGCCCTAAATGCGGAAAAGTAAGTCTAATATTTAAAAATAATACAATGAAAAATTAATTTAAGGAAAGAGTGTCCACACACTGATTTGGAGTCTCACTAGCATTACTTCACTTCGCCGAAGGATTTATGATTCATGCGATGACCTTGAATGGGTAACTTAATTAGAATACAAATAATGGAATATCCTTCGAAACTATCGTCGCTATATGATGTTCTATGTTTGTGACGTGGTAAACTATATGTATATAAGATGATACGAAGCCTTTCGGGTGGTCTCTAATATCCTGAGTTGAAACTAAAATACTATTAAGTTTTTCTTGTATCGCGTTACAACGCCAAGTATGGCGTGTTGTGACACTCATGCAAACCAAGCCAGGCAGAGAGTATGCTCTGTTTCGCATCGTGACGCTAGACGCTACGCGTCGCGACGCTCACTTATTCAGACCTGTGGCAGAGCCTCTATTCGTTACGCGTTGCGACGCTACGCGTTCTACGTAGCAACACCCACATGTTCAGACCGAGGCAATAAGCACCTTCTGGTGACACGTCGCGATGCCGGGTGTCGAGGGTCGTGACGATGGCCTGTTTTCAAGGCCTAAAACCAATTCCTCAAAGTCAATGCTCAAAAATCCTCATACTATCACTCTAACACCTTCATGTAGACAGTTCTCCAAACTTCTACATCAATACATAAGAGGCATATCCAATCCCCAACTTCTATATACCAATTTATTCATCTCCATACACAAGAAACATATACAATCCTCCCAACACATTCACACTCACAAAGACCTCAATTCATGTTAATGTTATCATGATACTCTCCAAAATGCATGCAAGCAACTTAATCAAAGCCAATTTAGCAAATTCCAAATTCTAGGGTTTATAAGGTGCGAATTTGGGCTTTATTTCCTTTGCTCAAAACTGATAAAAAAAAGAAGAATAAATAGGAAAGAAGCTTACCATGCTTGCAACGAAGCTTGAAAGGACAAAAAATGACTTGAAAAATAATGATTAGAGAAAAAAATTGACATGAGACGAGTTCCACTCTCGCTCTTCACGTTTTTGGGTTAGGAAGAGAGTGAATAGTGTCCTTTATATAAGGTAATTGGTTGATTTTTGTGATGAGATAAGTGGCTAGGATTGTTCCACATTGCCCAATCTATGCCTTTCTCGAATTTACTGTAACAGCTATGAAAGTTATGATTTTTGACCTACTTCTGATTTGAATTTGAAAAATATCCAACACGAAAGTTGTAGGTCTCGTTCTTAGATTTCCGACTGTTGTGATATTTTATATCGTACTGCAAGTGTACGGTGTCAAGTTTTAGTATAAATGAGTTTAGAGTGTCGAACCCACAGGGATTGCGTTAAACTCGCACTAAGTATTACAATTGATAATCCTAACTTTATTTAGACAATAATTAATAAAGATTTAACTAAATAAATAAATATAAAAGTAATAAAATAGGAGGAACTAATACGATAGAGATTCTGGATCCTGATTTCACCTAGCTGTCGCATATGTATTTGTCATGCCAATTAATCCTTGTTCAGTTATTTTGTTTATAAGTCAAGACTCCTAAAATATCCACTCCCTCTCTCGAGTGCCGAGTGAAAATATCATTAACTATAGACTTGATATCTCTAAAAAATCCAATAGTTAACAACTTATTACGCTTTGTGATTCTATATTAATGACTTCAAAGGACTACAGATTCTCTCGAACTCTATAAAATCATAGGTTATATTCTCTAGATCCATTCAAAATCTCATCTCTCGAGTGATAGATTTCAAACATATATCATCATATTTATGGCCAGCAAACACAAGGCATTAAACTCAAGAGAATATAAATAACTCAATAAAACTTCATAACAAAATCGACAATTAAAATAAAGGTTCAAGCATCAGTTACATAATTCTCCAGAATTAAGGAGTTTAGTTAATGACAAAAGATAAAAACAATGATAAACAAGTCATGAATCTAATGGAAATCATTAGAGTTCTAAGAAAGAAATAAGATGATAAAACCCGAATTGAATCGCTTCCTCTTCGGACGTCACCGCCTTCGTCTCCTCTTGTAGCTCTTCAATCCTCCTCCTTGGATCTCTAAAAATATGTGTTTTGTGTTTTGTACTGTGTATTAGCCTATTCCATTAGCCTCGGACGAACTAATGTATTTATAATGGAGGCTGGGAGTCATTGGGTATGTTAAAAACCCTAAAATTACTTTCCTGGAACACGTCTGACTCATCCATGCAGCGTCGTTGCTCTGTTAGTGTGGCGCCGCAACACCTGTGCCTCGGGGATTTGGCTGGGGAAGCTCGGCGATGCAGCTCCAATAAATGGGCGCTCAAGCGCTCTCTTGCTTTTAATTAATTTTAAAGTCAAACTTCTCTTCTCTTTCACAAATATGGCCCATGTTGCATGCTTCTTTTGTGTTTGTTCTCCAAGTGGCGTGAGTGTCTCATATTCTTCCTTTCTTGCACGTGCATGCTTTATTCTTCTTTAAGATTTGTCAAATATGCGGCCCCACATGTTTCTTTCCTTAAATTGGTTTTAAACTTTGCAGCTCCTTCTCTCTCCAAGGTCCACGCATATTTTTCCTTTAGTATTTGTTTGGTCAACTTTATTTGTAAACAAGCTTGGCCCACGTGTGTATGCTCTCAACTTGGTCAACATCTGCTTTTCATCCCGAAACACTCATATTTGCTCCATATTTTATGTTCTAATTCTTTCTACAATTAAGACATAAAATAAACTATAAATGACATTAAATGACTCGAACATAATAAAATAATAGGCTAAATATGTGGGAATAAGTGGGTATAAACCACACTTATCAAACACCCCCAAACTTAAGATTTTGCTAGTCCCGAGCAAAAGACAAAATAAAAAACTAAATTCAAATTAACAAATGAAAATTACTAAATTAGCTAAGCCACTTTCATAGGGATCACGATTACATTTAGCGTATGCAACAAGCATTTAAACCCCTAGGCGGCCCTAGTGGATGAGTTATAGTCTCGTGAGGGCTTACAGTGACGATACCCACAAACGTCCTTTACACACAATCATGCAAAAATATAAAAATAACAAAAGAAATAGTCCCGATATTTATGCATAATATTGTCCTCAAAGAATGCTTATCAATGAAACCATAGAGTTTGACGTCGTGACACTGCGACAGACTTCCAGAATCTTAATAAAATTGTATTCTACACGCACAATGACCCCATGACTTCCCTATAAATATAGAAGCTCATCCAAAGCCCTAAACAGGAGAAAAATACAAAATTCAAGAGTTCTAAACACATATTTTAGAATTATCCAAAGAGGAATATTAAAAAGTGGCAAGAGGAGACGAATGCGGTGATGTCAGAATATGAAGGGATTTGATTCGGGTTTTATCTTCTAGTTTCTTCCTTTAAACTCTAATGATGTTCATTATATTCGTGACCCTATTTTTATTTTTTCATATTTAGTCATGAACTAACTCTATTTTTCTAGAGGATGATGTAACTTATGCTTGAACCTATGTATTGTTTGCCAATTTAATTTTTATGAAGTTTTAATTTTATTTATATTCTTTTGTGGTTAATGCTTCTAGTTTGTTGGCCACAAATTAAGATAATGCATGTTTATAATCTATCGCTCGGGAGATGGGATTTTGAATACGATCTAAAGAATATAACCTAGGGGATTTGTAAAGTTTGGGAGAATCTATAATTCCTTTGAAGTCGTTAACACATAATCACATAGCGTAATGAGTTTTTAATTACTAGATTTTTATAGGGATATTGAAATCAGTAATTGATAATATTTTCACTCGGTACTCGGGAGAGAGAGTTAGAATAACTTAGGATTCTTGACTTATAAACTAAGAATTTGAATAATAATTTATTGGCATAACAAATACAAAGGGGATAAATAGGTGAAATCAGACTTTAGAATACCTCTCATCCTTGTCTTTTCTCAAATTAAGAGTTTAGATGTCTTGTTATTTAGTTTTTAGTTTTAAATTTAGATTATTTTAAATTTCTTTCTAAATAAGGTTAAGTTTATCAATTATAGTACTTAGTGCGAGTTAGATTACAATTCCTGAGAGTTCGACACTCTACTCATCTTTTACTAAAACTTGACATCGTCTACTTGCGGTACGATAATCTCGCAACAAGTTCTTGGCTGTTGCCGGGGATTATTAATCTAATTCACATTAATATTATTATCAAGTAACATTGACTTTAATTTAGATTTTTATTTATTTATTTAATTTTTATTTTATTTCGTGAAAGGAGCATTGAGAAAGAAGCAATGGCGACTGAAAACATAGAGAACAACATGCGCCAAGTGGCAATCCGAGATCACTTTAAACCAATTATTGACGATAACTATTTTGGGATTGTGCATCCACCAATCAATGCTAACAATTTGGAGCTGAA
Source organism: Zanthoxylum bungeanum (assembly GCA_019454045.1). Taxonomy (NCBI): domain Eukaryota; kingdom Viridiplantae; phylum Streptophyta; class Magnoliopsida; order Sapindales; family Rutaceae; genus Zanthoxylum; species Zanthoxylum bungeanum. The sequence goes on from SKCR01017158.1 coordinate 72,625, forward strand.
ACCTACATTGATCAACATGGTGCAAAAGAACCAGTTTGGGGGTTCAGCTGTAGAGGATCCGAACGTGCATTTAAGAATGTTTTTGAAGATGGCAGATACAATCAAGATGAATGGCATGACTAAAGAGACAATCAGGCTACGTTTGTTTCCATTTTCTTTAAGGGATAAGGCGAGAGGTTGGCTGCAATCTATACTGATAGGGAGCATCATGACATGGCAGGATATGGCCACAATATTTCTTACGAGGTTCTTTCCACCCGCTAAATCAGCCCAAGTGAGAACATAAATTAGCATATTTAAGCAGTTGGAGACGGAGAACCTGTATGAGGCATGAAAGTGCTTTAAAGATCTACTCAAGAGATGCCCACAACACAATTATGATGACTGGGTTCAGATTCAATTATTCTATAATGGGTTGAATGTTCCTAACATGACCATGGTCGATGCAGCTGCTGGAGGAACCTTGTTTAAGAAATATGCTGAAGATGTCTATGCTCTATTGGAGGAGATGACCATTAATAATTTCCAATGAACAAATGAACGCTCTACTGTGACTAAGGTGGCTGGTATATATGAGGTGGATCCTATTGTTGCACGTACAGCTCAAGTGTTATCCTTCACGACTCATCTTGCAGTATTGACAAATCAAATGGGGCAACCATCTATTGAAGCTCGGCTACTGATAGAAAGACTTTACCAGACGGAGGATCAAACTTTGAACAAGTCCAATAAGTGAACAATCAGAACTTCAATAATTATAGAGGCAATCTTATGCCTAATTACTATCATCCGAACTTGTCATATGCAAACCCAGAGAAGACCTTTCAACCTCTTACTCGCTTCAATAATCAAAGAGTTGAGCAAAAACCTTCCTTAGAAAACCTCAAGAGCACGTTTGTTGCTAAAACTTCAGAGAGGTTTGAGAAGAATGAGTCGAGGCTGAACAATATTAAAACACATATGGACAATATAGGGGCAACAATGAAATCTTTAGAATTGCAAATTGGGCAGCTTGCTTATTCCATGGTTGATCAACAGAAAATGATATTTGTAATACCGAGGTAAATCCTAAGGAGCAGTGCCAAGCCATAACCATCAGGAGTAGAAAATAGATTAAAGATACCTCTCAGGACCCAGGCGGACAAAATAAAAAAGTGGCACTTCAAGAGGAAACAAAAACAACATAAGAGAACAGTGTAGTCGTTCCTTCATATAAGCCACCCTCATCCCGAAGACACCTTTGTCATACCCTCAGCGCTTTCAAATGAAGAAATTGGATGATCAATTTGCCAAATTCCTAGAAATATTTAAAAAGATACATATCAACATCCCATTCGCGGACGCTTTGGAACAAATGCCTAACTATGTGAAGTTCATGAAGAAGATGATGTCCAAGAATAGGAAGCTGGCTGATTTTGAAACAGTAACACTCACAGATGAGTGTAGTTCTATTATACAGAAGAAGCTCCCTCCAAAGCTAAAGGATCCTAAAAGTTTTACCATACAGTGCACGATTGGAAATTGATATTTTGGTAAGACGCTATGCGATTTGGGTGCAAGTATAAATCTCATACCCTTTATCCATCTACAAACAGTTGGGCATAGGTGAGGTAAAGCTAACCACTGTCACATTGCAGTTAGCAGATAGATCCCTCACCTACCCATAAGGAATAATGGATGATGTGTTGGTTAAGGTGGGTAAATTTTACTTTCCAGATGACTTCCTTATTCTAGATATGGAGGAGGATCAAGAGGTCCAAATCATCATCGGGAGACCTTTCTTGGGAACTGTCAGAGTGAATTGATGTGCAGAAAGGTGAACTGAAAATGAGAGTTCAAAATGAAGAAGTCACCTTCAGTGTTTTCAAAGCCATTCCAAGTCTTCAAGGTGATGAAGAATGTCGCATGATAGAAATTTTAGGGAAGAGAGTTGCAATAGATAATGACCATGTGTTAGACCTATCTCCATATATTCAAGCCAACCTGCAGGGTAAACCAATAGTCAAGCAATCAATGAGCACAATGCAGCCATGCATAAAAGAAGATCATTCGTAGCCAAAACTAAAACAACTCTCAAAACGCCGCAAAAAGATGAAATCAAAAGTCAATGCTAGCCTAAAGATGATCCATGGAAAGCTCAAAAAGTGGTCGAGCCAATTTTATCACATATGCAGTCCAAAATTTCAAACATCAGTAGATTCTAGAGGACCATCCATAGATAAATTACTATAGGCAGCCATGCTATCTTTTTCATGTCATAATCACTGGTGGATACCAAAGAAGAAATCCCATGAGATTATCTGGTCCGCTACATCGAAGCCACCATGACCACTTGGGTGGTTGCATCTGGCTGAAGATGTTAAACTTAGAGCTAGCGGTGAGGCGGCCCTTGTATTTGTTTATTTTATTTTCTTTACTTTATTTTTATTTTATTGTGTGATATTTGCTTGTTGATTAGTTTTCATATATATATTTATACATGTATTAGCGTAACCCACACAACCCGCGCAATCAAATTCTGACCAGTATGAGCCTGATCAACTCCATGCACGGTAGTGTTGTTCCTTACTTTTTTTTCTTTATGTTTATCTTACATTGAGGATAATACATGCTTTAAGTTTGGGGGTATGTGCATGTAGTGATAGTACCTGTAATTTAAAAAAATAATAAATATTTTTTTTAAATCCTACATAGTAAAACATAAGTCAAATGATGAGTTTTGTTTGCTTTAGGATGAAATCTTAGAAACAATAAGTTCCCAATTTATTTTCATCTGATGCCTTGAGTAAGTGATCTAGGTTAGACTCGTAAGCACTTAACAATAGGTTTTTAACAGTAAGAGTCTAGTTAGTTGACAAAGTGACTAGTTGAAAAAATTACTTGTCGATCTGTTTGCTTAGATGTCTATCTCAATTTGCTAGTGTTATGATGTATGGTATTGTTAAAAACAAAAGAAGATAGAAAATAAAAAACGAAAAAGAGGAAAAAAATTAAACCACCTATAATCGATAAGCGTGAAGCTACTCATGAGTGAGTGGTAGGACCACCATGAGGAGAAATGCTACCTTAAATGGTAGGTGTGTTGAAAAAAAATGATGAAATGAATGAAAAAAAAAAGGAAAAATCATATCATACTGAGTAAAGAAAGACAATTACATAGTACTTTTGAGATATCTAGGTTGGGTTGACCCATTGGATCCCAATTTTTGAGACGAAATCATCGAGTTGACTATTTGAGACGAAATCATCGAGTTGGCTAACTTAGGAGTCGAGTTGTGACTGAACCCTTACACACACACAGAGAGTCCGGCTTAAATGATTTATTCAAAAACTTGGATTTAGGTTGTATTGAGTACTTTGAAGGTACACTGATTTCACTAAAGGCATTCTTTGAGGACAAAATAATGTGTAACTATTTGGACTATTTTACTTGCTTGTTTTATATTTAATTTTTGCATGATTGCACGTGTGTGAATGATGTTTGTGGGTGTCGTCGCTGTAAGCCCTCACAAGACTATAACTCGTCCACTAGGGTCGCCTAGGGGTTTAAAGGCTTGTTGCATACGCTAAATGCAATCGTGATTAGGGATGGCAACGGGCCGGGCTTTGATAAGCTCGGCTCGAGCCTGGTAAAAAAACAATTTGGCCCGGGCCCAGGAAAAGCCCGACCCGGGCCCGATTTTTTATTATAAAAAAATTAAAAATTAAAAAATTTATTATATAAATATATATATTTTATAATTAAAAATATTTAATTATTTATTTTAAGCCCGGGCTTTTTGGGTTGAGCCCGGCCCGAGCCGGGCCCTCATTTTGAAGCCCGGTCCTGGCTTTTTTCACCCCGGGCCCGGACTTTTTTGCCATGTATAATCGTGATCCCTAATAAAGTGGCCTAGTTAATTTTTTTACTTTTATTTGTTTATTTTTATTTAGTTTTTATTTAGTCTTTTGCTCACGACTAGCAAAATCTTAAGTTTGGGGGTGTTTGATAAGTGAGGTTTAAACCCACATATTTCTGCATTCTTAGCTTACTATTTTGTTAGATTATGTGTACTTTAGTGTATTTTATAGTTCATTTTATGTTTTATTGATATGAAGCATTAGAACATGGATCTTGGAGCAAAATGACGTGTTTTGAGACCTTACGGACGCAACGGAAGCACGTATGAAGGCTAAATACGCAGAAAACACTCATCATGAAAAAGAGGTGGCGTGGCGACGCCACTTATGGCGTAACGATGTCCCACCAGGATGCCATCATACAAAAATCCTGAGAGTTTGGCGTCGCGACGCTGCGGCAGACTTCGAGAATCTTAATAAAGTTGTATTTACACGCACAAAGGCTTCAGGACTTCCCTATAAATATAAAAGCTCGTCCAAAACCATAAACAGAAGAAAAATACACAACTCAAGAGTTTTAAACACATATTTTAGAGAGATCCAAAGAGGAAGATTGAAGAGCGACAAGAGGAGACGATGACGGTGACGTCCGAAGACGAAGGGATTCGATTCAGGTTTTATCTTCTAGTTTCTTCCTTTAAACTCTGATGATGTCTATTATGTTCATGACCCTATTTTCATTGTTTTTTATATTTAGTCATGAACTAACTCTATTATTCTAGAGGATGATGTAGCCTATGCTTGAACTTATATATTGTTTGCCAATTTGATTTTTATGAAGTTTTAATTCAGTTTATTTATATCCTCTTGTGTTTAATGCTTCTAGTTTGTTGGCCACAAATTAAAATGATGCATGTTTAGAATCTATCACTCGGGAGAGGAGATTTTGAATAGGATCTAGAGAATATAACCTATTAGATTTGTAGAGTTCGAGAGAATCTATAATTCCTTTGAATTCGTTAATATAGAATGACAGAGCGTAATGAGTTGTTAATTACTAGATTTTTATAGGGATATCGAAGTCAGTAATTGATAATATTTTCACTCGGTACTCGGGAGAGGGAGTTAGAATAACTTAGGATTTTTGACTTATAAACTAAAAAATTAAATAATAATTGATTGGCATAACAAATACAAATGAGATAGCTAGGTGAAATCAGACTTTAGAATACTTCTCATCCTTGCCTTTTCTCAAATTAACAGTTTAGATTTCTTGTTATTTAGTTTTTAGTTTTAAATTTAGATTATTTTAAATTGTTTTCTAAATAAAGTTAAGTTTATCAATTATAGTACTTAGTGCGAGTTTGATTACAATCCATGTGGATTCGACACTATACTCATCTTTTACTAAAACTTGACACCGTATACTTGCAGTATGATAATCTCTCAATAATTGGCCAAGGAATTATAAGAAAGCTAAAATCACTTGTTATGAGTGTGAAAAGTCGGGTTATGTAGTTTTTGATTGCCCAATGAGAATGCTTAAGGGAAAATTCAAGAAGAATGTAATGAAAATAACTTGAAGCAATAACGACTTAAGCTCATCCAAGAAAGAAAGTGAAGAGGGGACTAGAGATCTTGCCTTTATAGCAATTGAAAATGATGATTTCTTCATTCAGAGTAAGGAATACAAGGTACATGATTCCTCTAAATATGATGAATTGTTTGATATTTTCAAAGAATTGCATAAATTATATGACTTGCTACGAAAGAAGCATAAATTGATCAAAAATAAGCATTCATCTCTATTACATAATCATGCATTAATTGTTGAAGAAAATGGAATGCATGAAAAATAAATCGCATGCTTAAAAGATAAGAAGCTAAAACTCTAAAGAGCATATTTAGCATGTCATCTAGTTCTAGTATATGTGAGTACAACACCTTGAAAGAGGAAAATATTGTATTAAGTAAAAAGGTTGTTTATTTGCACTCAAAAATAACAAAACTCATATTGGGAGAGAAAAGTTTTTAAATGCTACTTAAATCCCAAAGATGCGCATTTAATCGAGAATGATTATGATATAGGTCTTATATCAAAAATAATTTTTTATAAAATTATTTTCTTAAGGAATCCACCTCTTATACACATGTTACTAGTGATGTAAATATCACATGTCATGCATACAATGACATAAGATTTATGATTGCATGTATAAGAATGCATGGGTTCCCAAAGGAACCAAGATTATGTTGGGGTTTTAGGCGATGGGCGCAGCGGAAGCACGGTTCGGGCGAAATCATAATTTAATTTTTTTTTAAATTACCGAATAAATTATTCAATATCTAATATGAATAATTTATTCATATTTCACCTAAACCTATTTATTTGATATCAAATAACGACATAAATATAAATGAAACGTCGCGAAACTTTTACGAAAAATATTTTTCCGTAAGAAGACACAAAATGTGTTTTTGACCAAACCGACCACCCAACAGTTATGGGGACTGTCCAAGTCAGCCCCAATAGTGTTAGGGCAGTTCATGGGCTGCCCGAATAGTGACGAACTCACTGTTTGGACAACGGTCACCCGGTTGGCTCAAAAGTCACCCGGTAACGCCATTTTTGGCCGTTTTCACTTATTTCAACTCCAAAACACTTTCCGGAAATTATTCCAACTCCCAAAACACATCCAATATATTCAAAAGACATCAATTTCATCACCAAAACAGAACAAACACCAGGTCTGATCCAGAACAGGAAAATGCCAAATTTCATGCTTTAAAACCAATTTTCAAGATTAATCCAATTAATCCACAACACTAATCAAAGTCACCACACATGAAGCACCCAAGAATAATTATAGGAGTTACAAGAGTGGTCATAACACTCTAGAATGGCAACTCATCATCAAATGATCAAATTGGAAACTTATTACAATAATAGCATCCAAAATCACTTCACACATGCACTAAACTTCCATCTTCATCCACCACAACCAAAAGCCCCAAATTTTATGAAAATAAGAAACCCTAAGATCTCATAAGATCATCAAGAAACATGAAACAAATTTTCTAAACTTAGGGAGCTGAAGTATTACCTTTAATCCTTATTTTTCCCAAGTCTTTTCTTTGATTTTCTACTTTTCTTCCATGGTTTCTTCAAACCAAATATTGAGAGCTTTTTCATGGTGGTATTAGGCCAAGGAGAGAGATAATATGATGAAGAAAACAATTTTCCCTTTTAATATTGCATTGTCGCCATTTAGGGGTATTATGATCATTTTTTGCAATTTAATCTAATTAAATTATACTAAGCTTTTTGGTGGCCAATCAAATTCACACACATTTAGCTTAATAAAAACATGTCATGTGTTCAAATAATAATTAAACATATTTCATAATAATTATGAAAAAGTTTATCAATTAATTATTCAAATATTTGACAATTAATATCTAAATAATTAATTAATATAATTATTATTATATATGTATTTTATTTACATTAAATAACAAATACATATATTAATGGCATGTGTCAAAATCTCATTTGACAAATAATTAATATGTATCAAATCAAAATTTGTATCAAATACAAATACATATTGATTACTATTGACCAAAAATGCTCTTATGCATGTGTTATCGTTTAACCGATTAAACGATTCGAATTAACTCATTTAATCCGATGAAGTTTTACGAATAATCTTTATTATTCATAACGCGTTACCCATGTGCTCAACGAGTACACTTCATATTGTGGGACTCTCTAAGTTTAGGTTTATCCGTCACGAAATCTAATTTCGTGTCCATAATTCACCCACTCATGAATTATGACGACCATAGATAATCTCGCTAAACTATACAAGTCGAGGTCATTGCATACGTATAATCCCTATGTCACAGGCTATTCGTATTATACATGTGGTATAGATAAAACGTCTAACTCTTTCGATATAATATAGTCGACTTCCAATTTACGATCTCTAAATAACACTCGGAACTAATTTCCGAAGTTATACCACTGACCGGTGCGTAATCACACGCGTATAACGCAAGCGCATGTATCGTTCAAGTAGTATAAAAATATCGATCCCACGATGACTTAATTCCTACTGTTGTTACTAATTATTGAATCTATTTATTTACAAGTATTTAATTAAGGGAGAAGAGAATGATTGCTTGATTGGTTGTTTGAATGTGGATTTGCTAAATAAAATAAATAAATACACAAAAGAAAATACTAAGGAAAATACACAAATATCTAGGGTTGTGATTCCACACAATATTATTCTAATGATGAATTGATTTTCTTATACATGTGAAATAAATTAGTTTGCTAACCTGGAACACGAAGATATGCAAAAGCCTCTTCCGACAGTCAGTTGCAAACACCTAAAATAACCCAATTAATCATATTCCTATGTTAACCAAGTTACATGAATTCATTAAGTTCAAGTTCCAATTATGGCTACCCACGCCCGATAGGTATATTCTTATCCTGTAAGGAAATCTATTAAAGGGTTATATATCCTCAAGGAAGATCGTGAGCTACTGAATCTAAGGCTGAAACCTAAAATTCCTTTTCCAAGTTCATTTTAAGTTTACCACATCAATCTTATTAGTGATCAGGAAACAAGAAGCATTAGGCTTAAGATTCAATAAACAAACTAAAGAATTACCCGTAATATAATTAAATCAATTATTAAGCATGTGAATATTGTGTTTTATCACTTCCATAGAATAAAAATAAAATGCTGGGGGTTAGAGGATCCACCTTTACTAATTCTAATTTAGAAATCTCTCTTATTATAATATAGAATTTATCAGTGATATTACCAACCGACCATACAGGCGGTATCCTCATTAAGTCGGATTTTCAATTAAGTCCAACGGACCATAAATGCAGTGTTATTATTTATCCATAAACCAGCCATATAGGCGGTAATCATATGTAACCTAAAGACCGTTCATATAGGCGGTGTCACATTATGTCAAATAAATAAAACCAGCCATTAAGGCGGTAATCCTTTAATTTAAATATAATTTTCATACTATAATTAAGGGATATTGATCTAAACTAAAATAATAAAAGCTTCACTCTTCCCCCAGTGGAAATCTAACTACAAAACATAAAAAAAGAAAAGAAAAAAAGAAAAGAAAAAACTACTACTATTACTGAAAATAAAAATACATAATTTAAATTAAAAAAAATAAACAAACAAGATGCAATCCTTAAATTCCTTATAAAAACTTAAGGAAAGCATGAGAATTACAAATGAAATGGCTTGGTATTTATAGGAAAATCTAAAGGTTTCCACCAATTTCTCCACCAATTTCTCCACTAAACATGGCATCAAATATGGCACCAAACATGGCACCAAACATGGCACTAAATCCTCCACCAAACATGCAAGCATGTTTGGTGGAAGTTTGACAATTTTTTTTTTTTTTTTGCTTTGAAAATAATTTTAATAATTACACATAACACACTTCCGGATGTTTTAACAATTTCGGTCATGAAATATTCAGAATTCGAAATTATTTTGTTCTTCAAAATTGTAGATCTTTGAGTCTTCTTTAATTTGGAAGTTGAATCACCTCACTCTGATATCGGAGTAAAACGTTATGGTCAGCATACGAAAATTGCGCAAAATTGGAATTCTGAAACTGTACTTCGTTAGGATGCCTTTTAAAGTTTCCAATCTCCAAAATCAAAATGTCAAGTCCTGTTTTTGCCCTTATTTGACCAACATTTCATCCTAAATGATTCCATTAAGTTCCAATTTTATTTTATCTACAAAATAAACTAAAACACATCAAAATGTTCATCAGACCCGAGAAACTAAACAAAATATTAAGAAAAATGGGCGGTAAATATTGATATATTTTCCGCTCATCACCCCCCAAACCTAACATTTTGCTAGTCCTCGAGAAAGACAATAAAATAAAATACAATAAACAATTAAAATTAAACTAAGCCACTTTCGTATGGATCACGGTTGCATTTAGCATATGCAACAAGCCTTTAAACCCTTATGTGTCCCCAGTGGACGAGTTGTAGTCTCGTGAGGGTTTACAGCGACGATACCCACAAACGTTTTATAAAAATAAAAAGATAGTAAAACTAATGCATACAAAGTAAAAAGACAAGAGAAAAAAGAATAAATAAGTTAGTGACTAAACAAGTGAAACTTCTTATCCAAGTTAATAGTTGTTTTCTTTCTTTCTAAATTACCGAATAAGTAAATCCTCTGATTATTTTTATCATTCTTCATATACACAGCCAATAAAATATTAATCAACTCATTTTGCCCACAATAGTCACAAGTGTAGTTGAGAAGAGAGTAATATTTTTGTCATAAAGTTTTATTAGAATTCACATCTTTTTTTAAGCAATGGAATAATTTTGCTGATTTTTTTTTTTAGATTTTTTTTATTTATATACAATATCATCCATCTAAGTAGCGAGCTTTAGGCCAGTGACTCCCAAACCAGTTGGCTTTAGGGCACTAGGTGTTAAGACACTCCTAAGGACTTAATTACTCAGACTTAAGATATGTATATTCTTTTTTGCAACATCTTTGATCCATGTAGCGAGCTTTGGGCCAGTGACTCCCAAACCAGTTGGTTTTATGGCACTAGGTGTTAAAACACAATTACAGACTTAATAACTCAGATCTCAGGCGTTTTTTTTATCCCATCGCCTTTTTTAAAGACGTTTCCTCCAATAAAATCATAGCACTGAATATTACAAACTCGTCAATTACAACTCATGTCCGTATGTTACCATGCATGTTGATAATACCTGTCAACTGAGCATATGAAGATCCATTTTAGTCTGTTTTATGGAGAATTCACAAATTAAATAATTCAAAAGGAAATAAACAGAAATTAACTTGTTCCGAAATATGTTTGAGAAACATCTCAGGAGTGGAAAATCCTTACACATCTATCTCTCACCAATTTCACCTGATTAATCAAGTTAAAAACACAAAAACATAAAATATTTTTTTGATTTTTGTAAAAAATTTCAATTTTTTTTGTATTTTTCAAAAAAAAAAAATTAGACTAAAAATAACACAACATAAAAACAATATATTAGTCAACTATTCCCCTCCCCCAAACCTAAATGAGACATTGTCCCCAATGTCTTACAAAGTAGAATATGAGTTTAGAAGATAGTACCTGGTTAGCTGAAATTAAAATGAAAACTAAAGGTTAAGATCCAGATTTATCCGACGCCTCTTACGATCATTATCATACCAGTTAATCTTGGAAAGGATAGGGTCAATTTGTGGTTCAAATGCTATGATTTGGTCAATTAAATATGGGGCAGTTCTGGCAGTAAAGAGTAGTTCTTTTACAGGTTTTGATACGAACCCATTTCTCCGGGCATCATCAAGAAACACACAAAAAAAATCATAAAATCCATCAATGTTAAACAGTCCAAGCGGTTTCTGGTGTATGTTCAGGTTCGCCCAAGATAGTACTGTAAAAATTTCCTCCATTGTACCCAAGCCTCCTGGTAAAGCAATAAAAGCATCAGCACGGTTAATCATTTCCACCAGTCGCTCAGACATACTTGGCACGATCAGTTCCTCTCCGTTTGATGGTCCAATCAGATTCGCCTCCACCAAGGGTTTTGGGATGATTCCCAAGACTTGACTGCCTCCTTCATGTACAGCCTTTGAAACAATCCCCATTAGTCCAAGATTGCCTCATTCATATACTAGGTGCATATTCCTTTCAGCTATGACTCGACCCAAATCTTGTGCTGCTGCTACGTATTCTGGTTTCACACCAACACTAGTACCACAGAATACACAGATGTTTACAACTCGTCTTCCTGAAGTGGCTTCCATTTGTTTGTATTTCTTTCTCAGCTCTAGATGCCTTCAAGTGTGCAATGATGAGTTGAATTTATAGAACCTAAAAAGGGTGAGTAATAATAGCACTTGTATCTTCCAAATGACTATTGTTAGCTTAATCAATAAAATAAATCGTGAAAGGTAAAAAAAAATCTGGATCTTGTCGGCGAAAATAAAAGAAAATAACAAAAGAAAAGCAAATCAAAGCAATTATTGAGGCAACGAAATTGTGTATGTAATACGCCACTCGTTTGGTATATAAATTCATTAGGATGTGTCTCAAGAATCCATTCCTTACTCAACCATCACAAATGAATTAGCTCTCATCTTTGTGATTGCCAAACACAATTCCTTCTTGTTTTGCTTTGCCTTAAATACTATGTTTGTGCCTTTCCCTGAAAATATCACACAAAATTAAAAATTCTACAACATGTATACACAAAATATGAAAACATAAATTACAACAAAATGCAACGGTTGCCTCCCTGCTAGCGCTAAATTTTTCATCTTCAGCCAGACGTGACTGAAATCCATCTGTCAATGAGGTTTCAGCGTCGTTTTGGATGTCTGATTAAAGATAATCCCGTGAGCGTTGCTTTTGAATGGTATCTTCCAACGGTAAGGTGGCAAAAATAATTTTGTCTCATTCAGTGCTTGTGCCACCTTTTTAATCTTTGTCGCTCCAGTGGTTCCTGAAAAGAAAGAAAGAAAATCATGAGGTCTTGTATGGTGCTTGACTTTGATTCCATTTTATCAAGCTTCTGGGTGATGTCTTTGATCTGTACTCCCCAAAACAGCGATGTTTCTCCTGAATACCTGAGATCTTCAATATGATCAATCATTTGCTCCTCAATTTGTCCTGCATCTTGTTCCACTTTTTCTTCACAAACGTATTTTAAAATTTTCGCATTCAGCTCTTCATCTGTCATCTGTGAAATGCATACTCCAAAAGTGTCAACCTGATGATGTAAAGAAATGTCAGATTTTAGGTCTTCATCCTCTGATGTGACTGGCTCGGGTAGATCTTCTTCAAACATTTGTGCAATGGAAGCTCCAAGATCTTCATTTTGAGGATACAGAGTTTCATCCTCAATTCTTGTTGGCACAAACAGCTCTACTTCTTCATCCTTGTCAGAGTCCGAATAATAAAAATCAAATCGAGACTTTGCTGGTTCGAGTTCTTGGACTGATACCTCAGATTCCTGATTCTGCTTAGCCTTCTCCTCTGCTAAAGTGTCATCGTGAAATGCTTGGTACTCGAAGGCTTCATCAGTGTCATCTGAAAATGATCCTTGAGGTATGTAGCTCTGGTTTTCTGTTAATTGTCTGATCTGATCTGTCATTCTTTGTATGGATTCTGCTTGACTTTGAAATTGTGCATCAATTTGAGCTTCCCGTTCCTTGAACCAATCTTTGAGCATGTGAATCATCTAATCTTCCTCTGATGGTTTTGGTTCTTGATGAAGATCGTAGGTGGATGGTAGATAAGATGAAAAATGCGATGGTTCTTCGTACCTTGAATGATTCTGATAATTCTACCACCCTGAAAGGTATATACATTGATCGCTCGGGTGGTTACCATCACATATCACACATCTCTCCATTGCGTTTTGTTGAGAAAATGTAGTATTACTTGACATCCAATGATAATTGTTGGGCTGGACAACAGGCCTCAGAAAACTGGACTGTTGCTCCCTGAATTGGGGTGTATCTTCTTCTAATAAAGCTCGTAATCTTGCAATCTCACAATGAAATTCCATGTCAACCACCTGAAAACAAAAGAAAGAAATAAAAATTACAGATAAAATTAAAGAAAATTATATACAAGTAAATTAAATAGCTTCAAAATTAATAACTCAAGAAATATAAGTCCCCGGAACGGTGCCAAAAAATTGACCGGTGCGTAATCACACGCGTATAACGCAAGCGCACGTATCGTTGAAGTAGTATAAAAATATTGATCCCACGAGGACTTAATTCCTACTGTTGTTACTAATTATTGAATCTATTTGTTTACAAGTATTTAATTAAGGGAGAATAGAATATTTGCTTGATTGGTTGTTTGAATGTGGATTTGCTAAATAAAATAAATAAATACACAAAAGAAAATACTAAGAAAAATAAACAAAATACACAAATATCTAGGGTTGTGATTCCACACAGTATTAATCTAATGATGAATTGATTTTCTTATACATGTGAAATAAATTAGTTTGCTAACCTGGAACACGAAGATATGCAAAAGTCTCTTCTGACGGTCAGTTGCAAACACCCAAAGTAACCCAATTAATCATATTCTTCTGTTAACCAAGTTACCTGAATTCATTAAGTTCAAGTTCCAATTATGGCTACCCACGCCCGATAGGTATATTCCTATATTGTAAGGAAATCTATTAAAGGGTTATATATCCTCAAGGAAGATCGTGAGCTACTGAATCTAAGGCTGAAACCTAAAATTCATTTTCCAAGTTCATTTTAAGTTTAACACATCAATCTTATTAGTGATCATGCAACAAGAAGCATTAGGCTTAAGATTCAATAAACAAACTAAAGAATTACCCGTAATATAATTAAATCAATTATTAAGCATGTGAATTTTGTATTCTATCACTTCCATAGAATAAAAATAAAATGTTTGGGGGTTAGAGGATCCACTTATACTAATTCTAATTTAGAAATCTCTCTTATTATAATATAGAAATTATCAGTGATATTACCAACCGACCATACAGGCGGTATCCTCATTAAGTCGGATTTTCAATTAAGTCCAACGGACCATAAATGCAGTGTTATTATTTATCCATAAACCAGCCATATAGGCGGTAATCATATGTAACCTAAAGACCGTGCATATAGGCGGTGTCACATTATGTCAAATAAATAAAACCAGCCATTAAGGCGGTAATCCTTTAATTTAAATTATAATTTCCATACTATAATTCAGGGAGATTGATCTAAACTAAAATAATAAAAGCTTCACCCTTCCCCCAGTGGAAATCTAACTACAAAACATAAAAGAAAAGAAAAGAAACTATTACTATTACTGAAAATAAAAATACATAATTTAAATTACAAAAAATAAACAAACAAGATGTAATCCTTAAATTCCTTACAAAAACTTAAGGAAAGCATGAGAATTACAAATGAAATGGCTTGGTATTTATAGGAAAATCTAAAGGCTTCCACCAATTTCTCCACCAATTGTTCCACCAAACATGGCACCAAACATGGCATCAAACATGGCACCAAACATGGCACCAAACATGGCACTAAATCCTCCATAAAATATGCAAGCATGTTTGGTGGAAGTTTGACAATTTTTATTATTTATTTTTTTGCTTTGAAAATGATTTTAATAATTATACATAACACACTTCCGGAAGTTTCATCAATTTAGGTCATGAAATATTTAGAATTCGAAATTATTTTGTTCTTCAAAGTTGTAGATCTTTGAGTCTTCTTTAATCTGGAACTTGAATCTCCTCAATCCGATATCAGAGTAAAAAGTTATGGCCAAATTACGAAAATTACGCAAAA
>SKCR01017159.1:0-35988 GCA_019454045.1 Zanthoxylum bungeanum
ATTAGTTTCGCGGATGTTTTTTCTCCTCCTCCAATACTAATTATCTTACCTTAAAATGTATTCATTTGGCATAAGCAGATAAAAAGCATAGAGAGGCGGATGTCAATTATGACAGCAAGATTGAGTTCAAATGATGCAGAAGAGAGGGCAATTGCCAAGCAGAAATCAAGAAACTTCGAGAAGAAATGGATGTCGTATGTGCTGGACTCTCTAGATGATTTAGGAACACAAGGTTTGAGTATATTAAGGAGTGGGTATCTAGATTTTATGGAATGAGCTCCCCTTCTATTGGGCTTCTTGTGCTAGAGGACTTGTTTTACCTAATAGGATTGATTTTATCTTTTTTAAATTCATTTTTACTCATAACAGTTCCCAACTTAACCACAAATTGTATTACCTATTCCAATTATTTGACTTATTTAGGGATCATTTCTAACTTAATGCATCTACTGTTTAGTCTGCTATAGTGTATTTGCTTCTTTGGCTCTTTGCTGCTTTGATGATTCTAATGTATTTATCGGTGATGTTAGACTAAAAAATGTTGGTGAAATGCTTTAGGATTAATTTATTATTTTAATTATATATTGACAAAGCTATAATATTGTTGAAAGTATTTGTTATTTTTATTATGGAATAAATATGCGAATATATTTAACCAATACAAAATAAGATAAGCTGAAATCATATTGGAAATAAATTAGAACCGATAATTAGGATACTTATTTAATTGAAGAGATTTCAGATAAATTCCGGTTCCAATCGAAACTAAATCCAAAATCAAATTTGCTCACTCCTATAAAACCAACAAGATCCTCGATTTGTGGTTAGGCAAGATTATTAGGGATCGGATTTGAAACGGTGTGTTTGGGTGTAGGTTTATGCAATAGCAGGACCCACCTCAAGGGTTGGATGAGATCGGACTGGGTCCAATAAAGATAGATTAGGAATTAAAGGGAGCAAAAAAAAAACCTAAATTAGTATTTTCCATCTGATTTTCCTTTTGATTGTCTTGCTTTAGGGTCTAGTGGACTTGTTTTACCTAATTGGGTTGATTTTATATTTTAAGTTCGTTTTTACACATAACTGTTCCCAACTTAACCACAAATTGTATTAACCTATTCCAATTATTTGACTTATTTAGGGATCCTTTCTAACTTAATGCATCTACTGTTTAGTGTGCTATAGAGTATTTGCTTCTTTGGCTCTTTGCTGCTTTGATGATTCTAATGTATTTGTCGGTGATGTTAGACTAAAAAATGTTGGTGAAATGCTTTAGGATTAATTTATTATTTTAATTATATATTGACAAAGCTTTGATATTGTTGAAAGTATTTGTTATTTTTATTATGGAATAACTATGGGAATATATTTAACAAATGCAAAATAAGATAAGCTGAAATCATATTGGAAATAAATTAGAACCAATAATTAGGATATTTATTTAATTGAAGATATTTCGGTTTTAAAAAATTAGGAATCAATTTTTCCGATAAATTCCGGTTCTACTCGAAACCAAATCCAAAATCAAATTTGCTCACTCCTATAAAACCAACACGAGCCTAGATTTGTGGTTAGACAATATTATTAGGGATCAAATTTAAAAGTGTGTGTTTGGGTGTTGGTCTATGCAGAAGCAGGACCCACCTCACGGGTTGGATGAGACCGGAATGGGTCCAATAAGGATAGATTATGAATTAAAGGAGGGAAAAAACCTAAATTAGTTTTTTCCATCTGATTTTCCTTTTGATTGTCTTGCTCTAGGGTCTAGGCACATTGCTGTGGAATTCACACCACCAAATTATAACCTGTAAATTTTTTCAAAAATTTAACCGTCTCTTGGTCATTTAACTGCCTCTCGCGCCGTCTCCTTTTTGTCACACCCCTTTAAACTCTGAAAACTCGAATTCTTAGTTTTTAAGAACTACTCCAATCACACTTGTGGCGGCGCTTCAAATAGACGCGCCGCCACCATAACTAAAAAGCACCACCACCACCAAATGATCTTCTGAACACACAACCTTAATCGCTTATGCATGGCAGATCCTATGGCCATTGTGCCCTACCATGACCCATATGATAACTCTTATACAGACGACATTTTAAATTTCATCAATAACCCAAATCCTACTTTTGCAGATTTGTCATCGTTCGAGGATCCTTCTTCGATTCCATCTTCAAGGTATAATCCTCAATCTGATGGTATAATCACGGATGGTAGTGACCCTTTTGATGATCCAGTCTTTTGGGATACTTGTAACAATGTCAATGGAGGAAGTGCTCAAGCGGGTCCTTCAGAAAATCATGGGCAAACGAGTAATCGAGGAAGGCCAGAGGTTGAAGATTATGCAAACAAGAGGGCATTTCCCGTTTGGCCAGTGCCACCGGTGCCATATTTGTGTAGTTGTTGCCTGGTGCTTAGAGAAATCATTCATACTAATGGTATTTTTTGGTGAAGTACTTGTTGCCTTTTCATTAGCAGTTTTGTTTTTATTTATTTTTGTTAGTTTTTTGTTGATGGTATTTATAGGCCATGACACAACAAAACTCGAGATTCATGGAAGACTTGGTTTAATCTGTCATGCTATTCTTGAGATTCGACAAAGTAACAGTGAGAGTCAGCATCATATGGTCGAGTAAGTTAAATTTCTGTTTTACAATTTGTTTTTGTTAAGTATAATTTCTAAGTTTGTTATTGGTCCAAAAGAATGAATCCAATTTGATTTTATAAGCTTAATATCTTTTCTCTCCTTTTATGTTACGTCTAGTCTTGCATAATTCTCTGCAATCATTCTGTTTTGTTCATTCAATAGGGGATTAAGTAATTTTTCTTTTTGATCAGTTTTAGCAAGAAGAGTATAGAGAATGTGAAGGAATATTTGGTTCAATATTGCGAAGAGCGAAAACTAGCAGGATTCATCATGTTGCCAGATCCCCTCTCAGTCTTCTATGAAGCCGTTTGTGTGGGAATGGATTTGGATGAAAGTCTAACCACAGAAGATTACTCTCAGCCAACAATGGCAAATCCAGGTTGGTTTGTTTAACTGTTGTTGTTATTCGTCGCAAGCTTCAGTTGATATGTCTATTATTCGTTTATCAGTAAGCCTTCAAATGTTACTTGTCATTAGACTAGGAGTGTTGAGTAAATGGTCAATTTTCCACAGGAGAAAATGACATGAATCAACCAGAGACAGAGAATGATTCAGAGAAGGCTCCAAGGACCTCTCTTGCGGCACAGGTGATAGTTATTCTCGTCAGTCACGTTAAAGAAAAAAACATATTTTGTATTTCCTTTTTTTTTTTTTTTTTGGTCTTTTACATTGTTCTCTATTTCGATCTCCAACCCTGTAAAATTATGTTGTGCTGGGAGTTAGTGCAGAGGGAGAGAGCGGGAAAGTTGACACTGAGTGATTTGCTTAGATGGCCTCATAGAAAGGTTTTATTTACACTCTATTAGTCTCGTGGATGTTTTTTGTCCTTCTTCAATACTAATTATCTTAGCTAAAATGTATTCATTTGGCATAAGCAGATAAAAAGCATAGAGAGGCGGATGTCAATTATGACAGCAAGATTGAGTTCTGTTGAAGACAGCAGCAAGGTTGCATGAACCATGCAGGAAACCACCAAACCAGCCGAAAGTTGAAAGGACTTCCACCGAAAGCTTGATTGCAAGCTTGATTGCAAATGGCCAACTGTCAAAAACGTGTGCTACAGTGCACACGCTTTTGACAGTATAAATTGGAGCTTTGAGGACCATTTTCATTATCCCTAAATGTGTGAAAGTGTAGTGAGAGTGATTGGTGAGAGTTTTTTGTAAAGCTTGTATTGGAAGCTTTGTAATTCTTTTGTGGGTATATAAAAGAAGAGTTTTCTCTTAAATTATCCTCTATTATTGTGTGTTTATTCACAACAAGTGGTATCAGAGCTACGGTTCCACGGAGGGATCCCGAAATTCAGAAACGAAGTTTCGGTTCGGAAAGTCGGTTCCGACAAAAGTTGTCGAAAATCGATTTTGAGCATATCATCGGACTTTTCACGGCGAGACGAGCACGGTGGTATTTTCCGGGGATCGAACGGAGGTCTCAGCTGCCCTCACGCGCCGCACGCGCCAAACCGAGGTTGAAGACGACGCCACGTCAGCCGCCACGTGTCGCCACGTCAGTGCCCAGTCAGCGCACAGTCAGCAGCCCAGTCAGCGCCACGTCAGCGCACAGTCAGCAGCACAGTCAGCGCCACGTCAGCGCACAGTCAGCGTCCAGTCAGCAGCACAGTCAGCGCCACGTGTCAGCCACGTCAGCGGTGCTTGGTAAATTTCAGATAGGTCACTGAACTTCTGAAAATTACAGTTTAGCCCATATACTTTCAGATATTTACAAATTAGTCCCTGAACTTTTTGTAAATTGCAATTTAGTCCCTTAACTTTTCCGTAATTGCACTTTGGCCCCTGAACTTTCGGAAATTGCACTTTGACCCCTGTAATTTCTGGAATTTGCAATTTGGTCCCTGTGTCGGATTTTGACAAACGAAGTGTCATTTCCACCATTCTCGACCATTCCGGACGCAACGGTGAGGTCCGTTTTTTGAAATTCTGCTTAGAATTTTTATGATGGAGGGGAGCAACGGAAAAATGGTTTTGTTAACCAGTACAAACTATTTCACATGGAGAGGAAGGATGAAAGACCTTCTGTATGTGAATGACTATGATGGATCGGTATTTCTGGAGCATAAACCAGAAGGTATGACCGATGGAAAGTGGGCTAATCTTCACCAGAAAACATGCAGTACTATTCGTCAGTGGATCGACGATAGTATCGTCAACCATGTCAGTGAAGAAACAAATGCACGTGTCTTATGGAGAAATCTGGAGGAGCTTTTTCGAGCAAAGACTGGAAACAATAAGTTGTACTACATCAAGAAGATGATGGGGTTGAAATACCATGAAGGTACAGCTGTGGCGGACCATATCAACGATTTCCTCGGAACATGAAGGAATTGTCTGGATTGGGCATAGACTTCGGAGATGAGGTAAATGTTTAATACTCCTTAATACGTTACCAGAATCTTGGGAAACGTTCAGATCTACGGTGATCAATTCAGCCGCAGATGGGAAAGTCACTATGGAGATGGCAAAGACCAGGATCTTCGAGGAAGAAAAGAGGACGAGAATGCAGGAGTCAGCATCAGCCTCAACCTCAGAAGCTCTAGTGACAGAAAAGAACACCAGAAGGGGGAGGAGTAAAAGCCGAGGCCCAGGGAGATCAGACAAGAACCGGGGGAAATCAAGAACAATGGATATTGAGTGCTATCACTGTAAAAAGAAAGGCCATATGAAGAGGGACTGTTACAAGTTGAAGAACGAGCAGTCCAGGAGAGATGGCGACTCTAATCAAGAAAGAGTTGCTACTACCACCGAGAAGACCTCCAAAGAATTTCATAATATATGAAGAAGATGTTGTGAATCTTGCCAGCCACGAGACCAGTTGGGTGATAGATAGTGGCGCATCCATACACGCCACATCTCGCAGAGACTTCTTTTCATCTTACACACCAGGGGACTACGGTGCTGTAAGGATGGGGAATGACGGACAGTCCAAAGCCGTCGGTATTGGAGACATCTGCCTTGAAACAGAGAACGGGACAAGGCTATGTGTTGAAGGGAGTCAAGCACATCCCAGACATCCGGTTAAACCTGATCTCAACAGGCAAGCTGGATGATGAAGGTTTCTGCAGCACCTTTAGTGACGGATGCTGGAAGCTCACTAAAGGGTCAATGGTCGTGGCACGAGGTAAGAAAGATTCAACTTTGTATTTGATGCATGCTAAGCTTTCAAATAGTAGCATAAATACAGTCAACAGTAATGAGGCAGCCGAGTTATGGCATAAAAAGCTCGGTCACATGAGCCAAACAGGGATGGAGATACTACGCAGGCGGAATGTTCTTCCGGAATTGAAGAACTCACACTTACGGAAGTGTGAACACTGCATGGCTGGAAAGCAGAACAGAGTATCCTTCCAGAGCTCCCCGCCTCAACGGAAACCGGAGGTACTAGATCTCATACATTCAGATGTATGTGGTCCGATGCAGACACGAACACTCGGAGGGTCACTGTATTTTGTGACATTCATTGATGATCATTCAAGGAGGATATGGGCATACACCTTGAAGAGAAAGAAAGATCAAGTGCTGGAGTGTTCAAGGAGTTTCATGCTTTGGTGGAGAGAGAAACCGGCAAGAAACTGAAGTGCATCAGAACAGACAATGGTGGAGAATACAGAGGTCCGTTTGATCAGTACTGCAAGACGCAAGGAATCCGACATCAAACGACACCTCCGAAGACACCTCAGCTGAATGGCCTAGCTGAGAGGATGAACAGAACCTTGTGCGAGAGGATCAGAAGCTTGCTGTCACAAGCCAAGCTGCCGAAGACATTTTGGGGGGAGGCACTCATCACAGCAGTTCATGTTTTGAACATGTCCCCAGCGGTCGCACTGAAAGGTAATGTTCCTAACCAAGCCTGGACAGGTAAAGAAGTGTCTTATGAACACTTGCATGTCTTTGGGTGCAAAGCATTTGTACACATCCCAAATGCCGAGAGATCCAAGCTTGATGCAAAGACGCGACATTGTGTCTTTATTGGCTATGGTCACGATGATTTCGGCTACAAACTGTATGATCATGTGGAGGAGAAAGATTGTCAGAAGCCGAGATGTTGTCTTTGTTGAAGACCAGACCATAGAAGATATCAGAAAGGAGATGAAGACAATGCCCCAGCAATACAGAAATGTGAATCCAGAACCTCATACACCGGTGCCAGTACGAGTTGAAGATGAGGTTCCCAGACATGAGGGTACAGGTGATGAAGCTCCCAGAGATGATGATCATGATCAACCACCAGTACCAGAAGTTCCACCAACAGTTCCACAGAGAAGGTCTGACAGAGAGACAGGCGACCTTCAACCAAATACTCTGCATATGAGTATGTGCTGCTTACTGACGGGGGAGAACCCGAGAGCTACCAGGAGGCTGTGGAAACAGAGGACAGAGAAAAGTGGGAGGAAGCCATGCAAGATGAGATGAAATCTTTGCATGACAATCACACTTTTGAGTTGGTGAAATTGCCAAGAGGCAAACGGGCTTTGAAGAACAAATGGGTGTACAGGGTGAAGCAACAGGAGCATACTTCACAACCCCGGTACAAAGCCAGACTAGTCGTCAAGGGATTCAATCAGAGGAAAGGCATTGACTTCGATGAAATCTTCTCTCCAGTTGTGAAGATGTCATCCATCAGAGTGGTACTCAGCTTAGCAGCAAGCCTCGACCTGGAAGTTGAGCAGATGGATGTCAAGACCGCATTTCTTCACGGGATCTGGAAGAAGAAATTTACATGGAGCAACCAGAAGCTTCAGAGTCAGCGGGAAAGAGGAATTGTGTGCAGACTCAGGAAAAGCCTCTACGGTTTGAAACAGGCACCGAGACAGTGGTACGTGAAGTTTGAGTCAGTTATGGGGGAGCAGGGATACAAGAAGACCACTTCAGACCATTGTGTATTCGTTCAGAAGTTTTCTGACGATGACTTTATCATCTTACTGTTATATGTAGATGATATGTTGATAGTTGGCAGGAATCAATCGAGGATTGATAATTTGAAGCAGCAACTGAGTAAGTCTTTTGAGATGAAAGACTTGGGGCCAGCTAAGCAGATTCTTGGCATCAGGATCGGTCGTGATCGGAAAGCCAGGAAGTTATACTTGTCACAGGAGGAGTACATCGAGAAGGTACTTCAGAGATTCCAGATGGACAAGGCTAAAGCGGTTAGCACTCCTCTTGCTACCCACTTTAGATTGAGTACGAGACAGAGTCCCTCTACTGAGTCAGATAAGGAGGAAATGAAACAGGTTCCATACACCTCAGCAGTGGGAAGTCTTATGTATGCCATGGTGTGCACGAGGCCAGACTTAGCACACGCAGTTGGATTGGTCAGCCGGTTTATGTCAAACCCAGGACGGGAACACTGGAATCCGTCAAATGGATTATGCGGTATCTTCGAGGCACATCCAAGATGAGGTTATGTTTTGGAAGCAGCGACAAACCAGTGTTGATGGGCTACACCGATTCGGATATGGCAGGAGATGTGGATACCCGAAAGTCTACTTCAGGGTATCTGATTACTCTCTCAGGAGGAGCTGTGGCATGGCAGTCGAGGTTGCAGAGATGTGTTGCACTTTCTACAACAGAGGCAGAATTCATTGCAGCGACAGAAGCTTGCAAGGAATTGCTGTGGATGAAGACATTCGTCCAGGAATTGGGTTTCAAGCAGGAGAAGTACATTTTGTACTGCGATAGCCAGAGTGCTATCTATCTCGGTAAAAATTCCACATTTCATTCGAGGTCAAAACATATCGATGTGAGGTATCACTGGATACGGGACGTCCTGAGCTCAAGCTGTTAGAACTCAGGAAAATTCACACCGACGACAACGGTGCCGATATGTTCACGAAGGTTTTACCGAAGGAGAAGCTTGAAATCTGTCGTGCCATAGCCGGGATGACAAAACTCTCCACATAGTTAGAGTGGGGAGATTCAGAGAACTACGATTGGCTTGATCCCAACTCAGGGTACGTAGGCAGTCATTCAGATGCAGCCAGGGGAGGATCCTTTGGAGGATCCGGTTTGGATGATTAATGGTCGGCTCAGATTTTGGGAAAATCTTCACCGAGGGGGAGATTCGTTGAAGACAGCAGCAAGGTTGCATGAACCATGCAGGAAACCACAAACCAGCCGAAAGTTGAAAGGACTTCCACCGAAAGCTTGATTGCAAGCTTGATTGCAAATGGCCAACTGTAAAAAACGGTGCTACATGCACACGCTTTTGACAGTATAAATTGGAGCTTTGAGGACCATTTTCATTATCCCTAAATGTGTGTGAAAGTGTAGTGAGAGTAATTGGTGAGAGTTTTTTGTAAAGCTTGTATTAGAAGCTTTGTAATTCTTTTGTGGGTATATAAAAGAAGAGTTTTCTCTCAAATTATCCTATTATTGTGTGTTTATTCACACAAGTGTATCGAGCTACGGTTCCACGGAGGATCCCGAAATTCAGAAACGAAGTTTCGGTTCGAAAGTCGGTCCGACAAAAGTTGTGAAAATCGATTTTGAGCATATCATCGGACTTTTTCACGGCGAGACGAGCACGGTGGTATTTTCCGGAGTATTAGCATTAGTAAACATTATTTGGGAAAAATACATATCATAATATGTAAGCACATTAACATCTACGCAATCCTGAGTTTTACATGTCTAACAAAGACATCTCTAGGAAAGGCTTGATCAATGGATCTGTTACCATTTCTTGCGTAGAAATGTACTTCATGTTTACCTCTTCTCGTGCAATTATGTCTTTCACAAAGTTATATTTGGTATCTATATGTTTCATTTTACAATGGAATTTTGGGTCTTTTGTGTAGGCTATCGCTGCTTCACTATCACAGTTAACTAATACTGGACCAGAAGCTTCATTTGACATACCCAAATGATCCAAGAACCTTTTCAACCACACAGCCTCTTGTACTGCTGATGAAAATGCCACAAATTCAGCCTCTATTGTGGATAAGGCTATACAAGACTGTTTCTTACTGCTCCATGAAATGGCACCATTGTTTAGCAAGAAAACAAAACCGGAGGTAGATTTTCTTTCATCTAAATCTCCTCCACAGTCAGCATCAGTATAGCCTCTCAATTGCAGATCATTTCCTTGATAACACAATGAGTAATCAGCTGTCCCTATCAGATACCTAAATATTCTTTTAACTGCTTTCCAATGTGCTAGTCCTGGATTGGATTGGTATCTACTTACCATTCCAACAGCGAAACAGATATCAGGTCTTGTACACAACATTGCGTACATTAAACTTCCAACTGCATTTGCATAAGGAACTTTCTTCATTTGTTCATTTTCCTGTGGAGTTTCAGGACACAATCTACGACTCAAAGCTTCAGTTCTTGTGATAGGAGTATCAATGGGTTTGCAAGCCTGCATTTGGAAGCGTTCAAGAATTTTCTTTATATATGACTCATGTGAAAGAGATAATAAATTCTTTGAACGATTTCTTGAGATCTTAACCCCAAGAATATATGCAGCTTCACCCATATCTTTCATCTCGAAGTTAGATGATAACCATTCTTTAATGTATTTTACAAACTCCTTATCATTTCCAGCTATAAGTATATCATCCACGTACAAAGATAAGATAATGAACTTATCTTTATCTCTCTTGGTGTACACACAATGATCCTCATCTATCATTGTGAAATCATTCTAAATGATTATATTGTGGAATCATATATACCATTGTCTAGACGATTGCTTGAGACCATATATAGACTTTAAAAGTCTACATACTTTCTCATTTTCATTTTCTTTTATGAAACCTACTGGTTGTTCCATGTAGATTTCTTCATCAAGTTCTCCATTAAGAAAAACAGTCTTTACATCCATTTGATGTAATTCTAGATCCATACTTGCTACTATAGCCAAAATCAAGCGAATTGAGGTAAACCTTACAACGGGTGAAAAAGTCTATTCGTAGTCAATTCCTTCATGTTGTGTATACTCTTTTGCTATAAGTTGTGCTTTATATCTTTCGATATTGCCATCGGTATTACGCTTTATTTTAAGAACCCATTTGATCTTGATAGTTTTGCGCCATTTGGGTAGATCAACCAATTTCCAAACTTGGTTGGACCTCATTGACTCCATTTCGTCTTCCATTACTTTCATCCATTTTTCCTTAGCAGGACACTGAAGAGTCTCTCTTATGTTTCTAGGTTCTTCATCATCTTGAGGTAGAATCATAAAGGTTTCTCATTCGATATCGAAACGACGTCGAGGAATGCCTATACGATTACTACACCGTAATTGGGATTCTAGTGGTGGAACTGATTCATCACTTTCCATATTATTCCTATTTGGATCGTGCACATTGCTCTCACTTGGATTATGTACATCACTCCCACTCGGATCACGTAAATGAGACTCGTGTGAAACTAATTCATCATTTTGAGATTCATGTGAAACAGATTCATCATGTTTTCTCAAATTTTTCTCATCACTCCCACTTGAATTAGGTAAACCCGAGTGCTCACCAATCATGTGATCCATGTGATCTTGAGTTTCATATAGAGATAAATCTTGACCTATCTCTCTCTGCTTAGGAAAATCATTTTCTAAAAATGTGATATCTCGTGATTCAAATTCTGTCACGCCTCCACTTTCATGTTCACCTATGCAAACATACCATTTTGATTGTTCAGAATATCTTATATAGATACATTTTTTCCTCTTGGGCCTAACTTTCCATGTTCGTGAGAACCACATGAACATAGGCCGCATAACCCCAAAGTTTTAGAAAGTGAATATCTGGTTTACGACCCGTCCATAACTCATATGGTGTGGTGGACACAGATTTTGATGGCACTCGGTTAAGTACATATGTGGCAGTTAATAATACATCACCCCAATAGGTTATAGGCAAATTTGCTTGTGCCATCATAGACCTAACCATTTCAAGAAGAGTTCTATTTCTTCTTTCCGCAACACCATTTTATTGAGGAGTAGCAGAAGTAGTCAACTGACGACTAATTCCTTTTTCATCACATAATTCTCTGAACTGATCAGATAAGTACTCACGACCACAGTCAGTGCGTAGTGCTTTAATTTTCTTGTCCAGTTGATTTTCTGTTAAATTCATAAATTTCTTGAAACATTCTAATGCTTCAGATTTATGAGCAATCAAATAGACATAACTAAAGCGTGTAAAATCATCTATGAATGTGATGAAATAAGATACTTCATGCCTTGCCCTGACATTCATTGGACCACAAATATCTGAATGGATTAATTGTAATAGAAATTCTGCTCTAGTCCCTTTTCCAAATGGTTTTCTCGCAGTTTTTCCAGCCAATCAATATTCACAGGTTGACAATTATACATTCTCAATATTTCCCAGAAAGCCTTCTTTGGCTAATCTGTTCATTCTTTGCTGGCCAATGTGGCCAAGTCTAGCATGCCACACAGTTACATCACTATCATCACTGACAGATGAAGTAACAAACACAAATCTGGAATTGTGATTAAAACATTCAATATTTAATACAATAAAATCATCCAGAAAATAACCAGAACCATAGTGTATTGTACCTAAGTACAAATCAACACCAAATTTATGGAAGTTCAAATTGAAACCTAAATTAACCAAAACCAACACAAAACTAAATTTCAACGAATTTTTGGAGCAAACAATACATTATGTAGTAGTAAAGTTTTTCCACCATGCATGACTAACTTGCATGTTCCTATTCCTTTGACTTCAACCCGTAAGTTGTTGCCAACATATATCCATTTCACCCTATGTGAAATTCGTCGAAATTCCACGAAGGCATCTCTATCCTTCGCTACATGGTCTGTGGCTCCTGAGTCTACAATCCACAAATGATTAGATTCAGTTAGAAAGATTGAACTTGAAACACATATTTCATTTAAATATGCACGAAAGGTATTCACCTTTTTAGGCTCAGTGCAGTCACGAGCAAAATGACCTTTCTTACCACAGTTAAAACATTTAACCTTTGCCATGTTTTTCTTTTTGGTATGACGTTTTCCTTTCCCATGTTGATTAGTTTTCTGTTTCTTCTCTGGCTTGGGAGAATTTTATTCTTTTCCGAACCGGAACTCACCACCATGAAATTTTATTTTCTTCTTGAAACCCCCAAGTTTGCTAGTTTCTGTCATATACACTTCAGTATTTGACTTAGTAGCCGCGAGTCGGTCGCTTTCTAATTCAAGGTGACGTTTAGCATTATCAAAGGTTTTGATGCTCTCATTGTGGGTCAAATGCATCTTCATATGCTCCCAGCTATTTGAAAGAGAACGAATGACCGCTTGGACTTTCTGTTCATTTGTAAGAACATGTCCAACATCTGCCAGTTCAGTAATCATGTTTGACATTTGCCTCAAGTGTTTTGACATAGTAAATCATGGCGTTTCTTGTATGTGTCAAACTTGATTGTCAATGACCTGAGTTTGGTTATGATTGGTACTACCAAACTTTTCAGCTAGTGTGGACCACATGTCCTTAGCCATGTCATATTTCCTGAACTCTTTCATTAGGTCATTATCCATACTGCTTAGCAACGTAATGCGGGCAATGGAATTCTTTTTCTTCCAGGCCTCATAAACTCTCGGTCTCGCCTGTGTTGGGCCGTAGTGTCATGTTCAGGTTCATCCATGCTCATTTTAGGGTTTCAAGAACCTCTTGTTCTTCTAGCACATATTGGATTTTCATGCTCCAAATTTCATAATTATCGCCATTCAGATTCTCACCCTTGTTGAGTTCAACGATAATGTTCTTTGTTGCGGAAGCCATTAAAAAACACAAAGTTTCTACAAACATTCATGAACAATTGTTAATACTTTTGTTTATTTTATCATGAAACGAATTATGTTTAATAAAATTCTTCAATGTGGTTAGAGTCAAAAGGCCACTATGTGTCCAATCATCATCTAATTACCCAATGTAAAAATATTATCAACATAATCAATCATGTAAAATCATTCTCTAAAAAATTACATAAATTTTTAGAACCTCTTAATCATGCGACAATTAATGTACATGACACTCATTGATTTAATTACATAAATTAAATTCAACATAGAACATCCATACATATAAATACAATATTTACATGCCGTGCCGTGAAATAACAAATCTTTACACACAGAAAAACATGATAAAATTAATATTTTACAATAATAAATTCCCAGTTTAGAGTCCCAACTCATATATGTTTTAAGATACAAATCCTCAAACTCTTTGGGTAACTCGTAATTGATCTTGGACAGCCATGGAAACCGATAGCAAATTTAGGATCTTTGCAACGTTTCCGAGACATCAAAGAAAAATATATTATTTGCCTTATGACGTAGATACTGAATCGCTAACCTCTCAATGGCTTTATTATAAGGAACATGTTTTTCCTCACGTTTTACTAATATCCAAATACGAGTAAGTTGTTTTTGCCATATCTTAGGGAGAGTGTTTCTCAGTAATCTGAATCTATTTGGCTGTCCTATCCAATTACCTGCCCAGATAGACTCATGTAACATGTTATTGAAAGTGATGATATGCGAAATCATATCACCACTTTCACTCATTCGATATTTATCCATATTCAACAACATGTCTGATATCATCTCTCTGTCTGTGGGTGTCGTAATCATTTTTGCAACTCTTCGAATAATCGCCATGATTTTTCTGCAACAAATACAAGAAAAATCAATACAATGAAACACAAAGTTACATTGACTAAAATAAACATCACGAAGATATTTATTATAAACACAAAGTTTATATGATAAAAAAAATTTATCATGGCCAATTAGAACATTTTACAAAAGGATTAGACATATAATCATGACGGATCGGAATTACCGAAGCAAACCGATACAGACATGACCCACACGGGCTGACACAAACTTCACGCGCCATACACACGCCTCAGGAGTGTCTCACGCGCCTCCACGGGCCTCCATGCGCCGGCCACGGGCTCCCACTCGCCCTCACGCACTCTCACGCGCAGGATAGTCTCGGCCGAGTCACACGCGCGGATGACATGTCGTCCGCGTGTTCCGTGATTGTATGACATGTCGGTTGTCATTTATATGTGGAACCGACTTGTCGGTTGAGTGATACATGGAAGACATGTCGTCATTTTGACCTCTAAACGTACGACTTGTCGTACACAAATCGGACGACTTGTCGTCTGATTTTATAAATACCGGATGACATGTAGTACGACTCTTCTGGGAGTGTTTTTCTGGGTAAAAACAGATTTATCTAGCCAACTTCTAGGGTCTATATCTTTCTCAATTTTAATCCAAATTAAGCAAATGATATACCAAATTGAAGATCTCATGACCTAGTTTTTAAAACATATTTGAACATGATTATCAATTTTCTACAGAGAGTTATTACGGCCCAAAGTTGGAATAAAATCATTTTTGTAAAAACAAAAAAAACCAGAAGCATTTTCAAATTTTCATGCATGTTCATGCAATTTTTGTGTAATCTAACTAGAATACATGCATTTAAGCTACTGATACCAATGTTAGGAAACATAATCCCTAATATATTTACATGTTGTGTCTCTTAGGATCTAATCATACATGTATTACTAGTCCTAGATTTATTTACAACTAATTGAAATAAATCTATATTAACCACAACACAATTGCATACCTTTAAACTTGTAGAGATCTCTTAATCAAACTTAATTGATTGCTTAACTCAATAAGCAAATGATCTTATTTATAGAAGAGAAACCAAGTCACTATTAGCTCACATGCATGGATTACTATTAATCCTTGATTACTATTTAATCACATGCATTGATTACTATGTAATCACATGTATTTGGATGCATAATGACTTTCTCTAACCCTTCAAAAAATGTTACCATCATGGGTGTACCATATGTTCCCCACTTAATATTTTACTAATTGTTGTTACTTAACAACTCTTGTTGTTACTTAATAATTTCCAACATGAAATTATTACTAATTGTTGTTATTTAACAACACCAAATAATTTCCAATTAACAATAATTTCCAATAGAAACTCTCTCAATGGGATCTGGATATAGAGACAGAGAACGCATAATTTGATCATCTTGAAGTTTCCGTATAACATTTCTCGATTCGTAGACCTCTTGTATTTTCAAGAAAAAGGATGTGTGCGGTGTTCAGACACTGATTTGTGTGAAGCAGGTGAAACAAGAGGCATCGAAAGAATGGGATTAAAGTATGCCATTGCCTGGGGATATAATTGAAGGGTTAGCTGAGCTTGAAACTGATGAAGTCTTTATGCCGACTAAAGCCAAGTCAGAGCTTGTTATACTTTTTGGCAAGATTAGCCAACTGGTGGAGGCAATATGGGTGAGGGTTTATGTTCAAGTTGTTGCAGAAAGGAATTCAATACTACATAAGTATGCCAGTAGAGCAGCCAAGGATGACAGACGTGTCACAGTTTTAGGAGACCTGACCTTTGAAGAATACACATGTCGCAGTCATGTGTGTTTGGTAGGAAAATAGCACGTCCGTACCTAATGATATTTGATATCCTTGGGGTATCATAGATGTCCCTAGATAGATATTACATCTCATGACAACTGTCAACTCATATATATGACCTGTGAAATATTTTTAATAGTAAGAATACTCAATGATTTTAAGTACTTAGAATGACACTTGCACTTTCAATTTCTTCTTTTTGTACTCTTGCACTTTCAGTTTCTTCTTATTGTACAATGCCCTATTTTTGATGGCACTCACATGTCTAGTATCATGGAAATACTGTACACAGACAAAGCTAGCATGAGAGAATAATTACCTTCTCCCAGCTTTTGATTACTTTTCAGAACTACAAGAACCCATGCGCACTTGAGAATCTCCACCTCACTTCTTGTGATCTTTGGTCTTGTTGAAGCCTTTTCCTATGCCTATACTGGTTAATTGGTTATGCTTTTTATTGGTTCAATAGACTATCCCCCATCTCTAACTTGGAATTGAAGCTTGATCTTATGGTTACTGCTTGGCTTATCTTTGCAACCTCTATGCATGCGTTTGCTCTCTTGCTTCATGCTCTAAAATCACTCTTATAGTGCTTATAAGGATCTTAGACAAAGGCAATCATGTTTTAGTCCATAAGTAATTATGTATGCATTTCCCATAATGTTGTCTCAGGCTTTTGGCAAGGCTAAAGAACCAGTAAGTGGTGTTAAGCTATGAGGCTCCAAGATGGACCACGAATTAGAAACCAAAACAGCGAGTCCTCTGTTAGGACGTTGTGGTACGAGGCACACAATTAAAAATGAGAAAAAGATGAGAATAAAGAACACCAAAATTTTTACGTGGAAAACTCCCAAACAAATTAGGAGAAAAACCACGGGTAAATTGCAGAAGGATTTCACTATTGCAAAAAGATTACAACAATTTCTCTCTAAAATAAAGAGAGCATAATTGACAATATCATTTCTTATAATATGAGAAAAAATACACTATCTCTAATACAAGAAAAGAAAATATTTAGGAGAAACCTCATTTTTTTCTCTCTAAAAACTCTCTCTCTTTCTCACTCAAAATATGATTTTTTTTCTTCAAAAATTGGAATAACATAAGAAGAAGTGGAGGCATGTATATATAGAGGAGAGAGGCGGTGGAGAATAGAGGTGAGGCAATTATCTTCTTATCTTCTTATCCTCTTATCTTCTTATCTCATTGTCTTCTTATCTTCTTATCCTATTAACTTCTTATCTTCTTATCTTTTTGGTCCACAAAAGTGGCTTTACCGCCACATATCTCCCACTTGAAGTCACTTTTGTAATCCTTTTTATCCTTTCTGCACTTGCCACCTTCATGCTGCTTACATTTCTGCTAGGCCAATAGAGGATCGACACCAAGTAAACTTGTCATTATTGATTGGCTTTGTTAACCTATCTGCTAGGTTGTCTTTTGTATGGATTTTCTGTATATCCACACTTTATTCTTCCACATTCTCACGAACAAAGTGATACTGAACTCGTATGTGCTTTGTTTTTTAATGAAATACTGGATTCTTTGCCATATGCAAAGTGCTCTGACTATCACAAAATAGAGCAATTTCTCTTGTTTGCGTCCAAGCTCCTCAAGTAGCATTTGCAACCATATTGCCTATTTGCTAGCTTGTGTAGCTGCAATATATTCTGCCTCTGTCGTAGAAGTAACCACAATAGACTGTAATTTTGAAATCCAGCTTACAGTTCCTCCAGCAAGAGTAAACACATAACCTGAGGTGGACTTGCTTTTATCAAAATCACATGCATAATCTGAATCAACATAGCCCTTGACAGTAAAGTCTGATCATCCATAACATAATGCAACGTTTGAGGTACATTTGACATATCTCAGGATCCTCTTTACAACATTCCAATACTCTCTACCAGGATTCGACATGTATCGACTAACCACTCCCACTGCTTGTGCAATGTCTGGTCTTGTGCAAACCATAGCGAACATTAAGCTACCCACTGTTGATGCGTACGGTACTCGAGATATTTCCATCCTCTCTGCTTCATTGCTAGGACTCATACTTGAGGATAACTTGAAATTAATAGGAAGATGGATAGAAATTGGCTTACAATTCTGCATGTTGAAGCGTCGCAAGATTTTCTTCAAATAATTTTTCCGAGAAAGCCATATCTTCCTATTATCTTTGTCTCAGTATATTTGCATCCCTAAAATCTTATTTGCTGGTCCCAAGTCCTTCATTTCAAATTCCCTAGCCAACTGTGCCTTTAAGTCTGTAATACGATCTTTGTTGGGCCTGTTACCAACATGTCGTCAACATACAATAATAAAATAATGAAATTACCATCACCAAATCTCTTGTAGTAAACACAAGGATCTGAACTATGTCTGTTGTATCCAAGGCTCATGATGAAGGAATCAAATCTCTTATACCAACATCTCGGCGCCTATTTGAGACAGTATAGAAATTTGTTCAACCTACAAACCAAGTTCTCTTTTCATTTTCCTTCAAAACCTTCTGGTTGGAGCATGTAAATCTCTTCTTCAAGTTTTCCATGAAGAAATGCAGTTTTCACATCTAACTGATCTAAGTACAAGTCAAATGTAGCACACATCGCCAGGACTACTCGAACCGTTGTAAATCGAACAACATGAGAGAATATTTCGTTGAAGTCTATACCTTCTTTCTGAGCAAAACCTTTCACCACCAATCTAGCACGATACCGCTCCACTTGATCATTTCCATCTCGTTTGATCTTGTAAACCCATTTATTCCCAATGGCCTTCATTCATTGTGATAGTGGGACAAGATCACATGTCTTGTTTTTATGGAGAGCTTCAATTTCTTCTTGCATTGCTGCCATCCACAGAGAAGCTTCTTGGCTTTTTGTAGCCTCATGGAAAGCCGATGGCTTTCCACCCTCTGTTAGTAGATAGTATGCGGCATTTCCCTCCATGATATACTCTGAGTGCCAAGCTAGTTCTTTTCTCTCCCGAGTTGACCGTCGAACTTGTGGAGTTGAAAACTCAGCTTGCTCATGTTCTCCGTGCTTTGGTGCTGCTTCAGAAGAATCTGGAATTTCTTGTTCTTGTCTTTCTTCAACTTGAACTATAGTAGTCTCTGGTTTCTCTTTTGAAGTGTTATCATTTTCTTTCCCTTGTAGCTTATCTTCTGTAAATATCACATCTCTGCTGATAATCACCTTGCGGGCAGTGGTATCCCACAGGCGGTATCCCTTAACTCCATCAGCATACCCTAAGAAAATATATTTTCTGGATTTTGGATCCAGCTTTGATGTTTCTTGGGTGTTATGCATAACGTAAACAAGACTTCCGATATGTAAGTGAGAATAATTATATGGCTTACCAGTCCACATCTCCATCGGTGTTTTCAGATCAATTGTGGTTGATGGTGACCGATTGATCACATAACAAGCGGTTTTGACTGCTTCTGCCCAAAATGAGTTAGCCATCCCCGCAGTTCTCAACATCGCTCTTGTCCGTTCTAACAAAGTTATGTTCATCCGCTCTGCTACTCCATTTTTGTTGAGTGTACGCCACAGTGAACTGCCTTTTGATACCTTCTTGTTGACAGAAGTTATCAAATTCATTACTAGTATATTCTCCTCCATTGTCTGTCCTCAAACACTTGATCTTCTTTTCAGATTCAAGCTCAACCCGCACTTTGAATATTTTAAAAACTAGAAATACATCCGCATTATTTTTTATTGGATACACCCAACATCTCCTAGAGTAATCATCAATAAAAGATACAAAGTATTTTGCTCCTCCTATGGACAAAACTGGTGCTTTTCAAACATCATAATGGATTAATTCTAGGATAGCTTTGCTTCTAATATTAGAACCGTTGAACTTTAATATGTGCTACTTACTAATAACACAATGCTCACAAAAGGGTAATGAAACATTTTTGAGCTATGGAAGAAGCTTTTGTTAGCAAGAATCTTCAAACCTCGTTCTAACATGTGGCCAAGCTTACGATGCCACATCATTATTGATTCTTTTGCCGAACTTGAAAACGTAGTGGATGCTTCTCATTCTTGTTGTGTCTCTTATTTAAACATGTACAAATTTGCCGCTATCTTTTCCGCTTTCATCATTACAAGCACGCTTTTAACTATTTCCATGATTCCATCTTGAATATGGGTTTTACACCCACTATTATCTAATTATCCTAAAGATAATAGATTTTTCTTTAGGCCTTTCACATGTCCTACCTCCTGGATGATGCGAACATACCATCAAACATCTTCAATTTGATGGTACCAATACCAGCAATCTCCAAGGCATGATCGTCTCCCATGAACACATATCATTCTGAGATAGGTTCATATTGATGAAACCATTCTCTTCAGGGAGTCATATGCCATGTTGCTCTTGAGTCCATAAGCCAGACATCAGCGAATCTTCTTCTGCCTTCAGTAGTGGTTGTTGTCTCACTGTATAAAATTTCACCATCATCTGAGGTGTTTGCTACACAACTCTGATCTTTTGATGACTCGAGACTTTTCCTTTGGCTTCTTCTTTTTTCTTGAGATGCCAACACTCCATTTTGTAGTGCCATTTCTTACCATAGTAATGACACTTGACATTTTTCTTACTTCTGGATTTTGATCTACTCTGATTTTGACTCCCACTGGGGCCACATTCCATTGATCTCCCTTTCGTTATTGTTAAAGTTTCGGCTTGCTGTGAGTCTTCTGATCTATCTTCTTTACTCTTACGCCGACTTTCTTCTTCAAGAATCGCAACTGCAATATCATCGAAGACTAAAACTTCAATGTTGTTGGTTAAGTTGATGATGAGTTGATCATACGAATCAGGTAGACTTTGAAGTAGAATTTCAGCACGTTCACCCGTCTCTATGTTATGCCCCATTGCTGTGAGATGTGAAAATAAAGTGTTGAGGGTGTTGATGTGGTCAGTCACCGTAGTTGACTCCATCATCTAAAGAGTGTAAATTTTTCTTCTCAAGAAAATTTTGTTGTGTAGTAATTTGGCCTCATACAATTTTGTCAGAGTATCTCATATCTCTTTTGCTGTATTTTTCTCCGCCACACTTGATAATACTCCATCGGCTAGTGCTAGATGAAGATTAGCAATAACATTGTCATCCATCTCATTCCACTTGCCGTCGTCAGTGATCTCGTCGGGCCTTTCTCCAATTGCCGCTAAGCAGTTATCTTTCCTCAAAACTGCTTTTATTCTTATTTTCCACAATGAGAAATTATTCATATTGAACTTCTTTATTTCGTACTTCGTCACCATTATTGAATATGCCTCTTTTCCACTAACTGGATCTGACCGTAGCACGAAAACCAGCTATAAACCCAGCGTTGATAACACTGTTAGGACGTTGCGATACGTGGCACACAATTACAACTGAAGTAGAAATAAGAAAAAATAAGAATAAAGAACACCAAAATTTTTACGTGGAAAACTCCCAAAAAAAATAGGAGAAAAACCACGGGCAAATTGCAGAAGGATTTCACTATTGCAAAAGGATTACAATAATTTCTCTCTAAAATAAAGAGAGCACAATTGACAATAACCTCTCTTATAAGAGGAGAAAAATACACTCTCTCTAATACAAGAAAAGACAATGTTTAGGAGAAACCTCACTTTTTTTTCTCTCTAAAAACTCTCTCTCTTTCTCACTCAAAATAGGATTTTTTTTCTTCAAAAATTGGAATAACATAAGAAGAAGTGGAGGCATGTATATATAGAAGAGAGAGGCGGCGGAGAATGGAAGTGAGGCAATTATCTTCTTATCTTTTTATCTATTTATCTCCTTATCTTCTTATCTGCTTATCCTCTTATCTTCTTATATTCTTATCTCCTTATCTTATTATCTTCTTATCTTTTTGGTCCACAAAAATGGCTTTACCGCCACATCCTCTACAGTCTACATACTATCTCAAACCATTATGTGCATACACTGCAAAGTAAAGGTGGATTCCTTGCATCTATGCAGAATGAATTAACAGCCCTTTGTCTTATTTTACCACCAACTTTACCAACTTCATATATAAAGTGCTTCTAAGTTCTAATTCTCCACCAAAGCAACACAATAGCAATAAAGCTCTTAGCCTTTTTGTTTGCTCACATCTTCCTAGCTCTGACATTCCTCTCACCTTCATCAACATCCCTAGACATTGGAGCATCCTCCAGCTCTCTGCTTTATCGCTCACCTACAAATAACCTCCTCATCCGTTCCACCACAAACACTTATCACCACCACAGCCACATCATGAATTCACCACCGCCTCAACCACCACCACATATCAAATGCAAGCATAAATCCCCACCACCTCCATTATACAAATACAAGTCTCCCCCATTATTAGGAATGGATAATCTGGACGTCATATCCCATCAATCTCGTTCGGTCTCATCCTAAATTCTGATTATTTTTTTTAATTTGGATGAAAATTCATCCTGAATCATGGATCAAATAGTTCGATATCCCAAATTCCGATCAAAATTTAGGATCTTTTATACTAAAATTCGAGATTCAAGAAAAAAATTCCCAAAATCCAACATAAATTTTTATTCGGGACAAAAAAATTATGAACTGAATGACACATGCCCTCGATAATGATTCATGATTTTCTACGAGCCTCATTTTTTAAACCATAAATCTAATAAAATATGACAAATTCATTTTTACCCTTATGGTGTTATGTTTAAAAGACATCAACAAAGTTCTTAAAATCAGTATTTCCACTCGATTCAATCGGTCGAATCGAAAACTGTCATGAGTCCATTTTGAATCTTTGATTAAACATTCAAAATTAGGCTATAAAAAAAAAATCTAAATCAGTCCGGCCGATTTTTTTACCCTAAATGTTAAAAAATAAAACCCACCACCAAATTCAATCTCCCACCCATTACTCTTCTGAGGCTCTTTCTAAGATTTTGCTTTAAAATCTCCCACTTTTTATACCCTCTCTTTTCTTTATACCAAATCAGCAATCTCCTACCAAAACCAACAAACCAAAAAAATATCATAGAAATTGACAACTATTGTTAATTGATTAAAGAGTAAATTAAAATGAATCTGGAAAGTGGTAAATAGATATTATGATTTTTTTGGCAGTAACAAGTGTGAGAAAAGTGACCCAAATATTTATTTTATTAATTGAAAAGTGAATACTTTCCCCTATATACAAATACAGCCCCTCACCACCACCACCCCCAACTCCAATTTACTATTATGTCTCACTACCATCGCCCCATCCTCATCATGTATACAAGTCACCGCCGCCTCCTCCAATGCTGAAGCGCCACCACCACTGCTAACATCATCACCGCGGTCCGCATGCATAAATGGACCCCGAATCAACTTTTTTTTAGATTTAGGCGAAATAATTTAACGAGAGCTTATTAAATTAGAAATATTTTTAGAAAAAAGAAAATAAACATATTACTTACTTGGAAAATTAGAAATATCAAAACAATTTTTTATTAAAATGTAATAATTTAATATTATATACTACAATTAACTAATCAATTAGATAAATTTTATTATTTTTTACATAAAAATTAATAATAACTTTGTAATATATTTAAATGTATATGCACAAAATTATATAAGTCTTATATTTAGGGTATGATTTTAGACAACGACCTAAATTGATTAACGATTGAGCCTGTAACTTACAAGTCACCTCCACCACCACCACCACCACACCAACAACTCCCCATTTATTACTATCACGAATTCCCTCCACCTGCACGGTTCTACTGATGTCTAGTATCATGGAGAATAAATAAAAATATTCGTCTAAATATTTATGTCTTTTCTAGTTTGGATGACTTATAACTTTGTTTCCTTTTCCTTCTCGATGTATAAGAATAACTAGTTGTTATGGGAATAAATTTATGCAAATGGAAGAATCTTGTTGTTCGCAGTGTAGTCAATTAAGAAGTTTTTTAATTCCTCTCTTCTGATCTACAAATCAGAAGCTCCAAAAAATGGTAACCATTAGCAACTGAAATAAACTGAAGTTCTCCTAAATCCAATTGGAACTAAAATCTCTCGAAAACAATTTGCACTAATGAAAATTGATCATATGTTTCTACATAAAAATGAACCAACTGTTAGAATCATAAACACCACAACATAGGCCGTGCTAAGTACGGGATCGATTGTGACTTGGCAATGTCTGGCCGGTTTGACCCGATTGCCTGTATAAATAGTTGAGTTGAAATGAACTGAAACGGAGACCATGATTTATTTATTTATTCAGAAGGCAAAAGCAAAACCATTTCAATGGCAGCCCCACATAGATCCTTGGCCAACAACATAACTAAAATCCCAGATCAAACCATATTTGTTACCTCCATAACTAAGCTTCTCCAACACCTAAACCCACAAAAATCTAATCCCCAAAACATCACTTCACAACCACTTAATCAATTCTCCGATTGGTTAGACTCAAAATTAGTGATCGAAGTCATTCGAGAACAAACCAACCCTTTTCATGCTCTTTTCTTTTTCAACTGGGCATCCAACCCTACCCCTAACCCTAACAAATATCACCACACTCCCCTTTGCTATGTAGCCATCACTGACGTTTTGCTTTCTCACTCGCACATCTCCACTGCCATTTCACTCCTTAAAAATTCCAACATGCTCTCTGATTGCTTCATTAGCAAGTTTATTAAAGCTTATGGTGATCGCGGCAGTGTTAAATCTGCTATCTTTTGGTTTCACCAAGCCAAAAGGATTACCAATGGGAATTGTTTGTATTCATACAATTCGATATTGGGTGTTCTGGTTCGAGCCAATTCGATAAAATTAGCTGTGGAATGTTTTAATCAGATTGCGAAGGAAATGTGGTGCTTCCTGATGTTTCTACTTATACAACGATGATTAGAGGTTATTGTAAAATGGGTATGATTGAAAATGCTAAGAAGGTGTTGATGAAATGTCTGTTAAGCGTAATGTGTTTGCTTACAATACTATGATAAATGGGTTTTGTAAAAAAGGTGATATGGAGAGTGAAAGATTGGTTTTTAATCTTATGATGAATGGTGAAGATTGCTTGCCTAATCATGTGACTTATACTACTTTGATTGATGGGTAAGAAAGGTGAGTTAGAAGAGGCAATGAAGTGTATGAATGAAATGATGAATAGGGGTTGCCTTCCGAATGAGTTGACTGTTGAAGACAGCAACTTGGCGCCGAAAGCATGCACAGTGTCACGGGCCAAACTTTTGGGATCACCAAGTTGGGTCCGTGCGGCACTTGTTAACGCAACGTCTAACAAGTTAGCCTAGAATTGAGCCTGCAAGGACAAGCTCAAGGTTAGCCATCAACAAGTTGTGAACATTACTAAGCAATGGAAGGTCAATATACGTTGTTAGCACACACTCAAGCTTTACAGCATAGCATTCAAGCATCACATTGGGACAAAGCAATGAAACATCAAAAGGAGCATCTTTCATTAAACAAGCCAACTAAGGGCGAGGGAGTACACAGCTGAAGCCCTTAGTATGCTGGTGGCCAAGGCCCTTCTAAGGTGCCCGGGTCACCTCCCCCTAAAGAGCTTTTAAAGACATTACAAAAGTGGCACAAGGAAACACACCTCATGCTTGAGTTGTCACCCCCCCTTAAAATAGAAAATAAAATAAAATAGGAAAAATACAATAGTGCACACTAGCACCACAACACAAGCGGCCATGGGCAAGACATTGGCCCTGGACAAGCTTGGGGTGTTAGCACGTTACATCCTCCCCCACTTAATCTGTCGACGTCCTCGTTGACATGGCTGATCTGCTCCTCCCTTGTTCTTGACTTTGGTGCTGGCAGGCTTGAAAATCTTCACTCTTCTGCTGAGGCTGCTGCAGGTCTTCGGCTCTTTCGTCGTGATGCTGAAGGGCTAGAAAGTCTTCAATCTGCTGCTTGAACTGCTGGAGGTCTTCGGCTCTCTCCCAACTCGTCTCTTCGTCTCCCAAGTTTCTCCACCTCACTAGGAACTCCTTTCCCTGTCGCTGGTCTCCGGTCGCCTCTCTTTCTGCCAAGATCTCCTCAACGCTCCTTGTGGCTCTCTTCGTTGTTGCTTCCTTCACCTCTGGTCTTTGTGATTGGTTACGGGTTGTATCACTACTATCTCCATGGAAAGGTCTCAGCCTGCTGACATGAAAAACCGGGTGCATCTTCATCCACGCAGGAGTCTCGACTTTGTACGAAGCTTTACCCACCTTCTTGAGAACGGCAACAGGTCCTTCATACTTTCTCACTAATCTCTTGTCTTTGTTCCCTCTGAATCGAATCTGCTCTGGATTTAACTTGATTAGCACCAAATCCCCAGGTTGGAATACTAGGGGTCTCCTATGCTGATCTGCCCACTTCTTCATCCTCGCGGAAGCTTTCTCCAAGTATGCTCGAGCAATTTCTGCATTGGTTCTCCATTCCTTCGTGAAGTTGAAAGCTCGTGGACTCTTCCCCGAATACTCGGCCACTGTGTGTGGGAGTAGGGGTTGTTGACCCATCACAATTTCAAAAGGAGTTTTGTTGGTGGCGGAGCTTTTCTGAGAGTTGAAGCAAAATTGGGCGACATCAAGTAATTGTGCCCAATTCCTCTGGTTGGCACTAACAAAGTGGCGTAGGTATTCTTCTAGCATCCCATTGAATCTCTCTGTCTGGCCATCTGTTTCGGGGTGATAACTCGTCGACATGTTCAGTTGCGAGCCAAGTAGGTTGAAGAGTTCTGACCAAAAGGTGCCTGCAAATCTCTGGTCCCGATCACTCACGATCTGTCTGGGTACCCCCCAGTACTTCACCACATGCTTAAAGAACAGTCTTGCAGTCTCTTCCGCCTTGCAATACTTCGGTGCTGGTATGAACGTTGCATACTTAGAAAACCTATCAACAATCACCAAAATATTGGTTAGGTCACCAATTTTTGGAAGGTTGGTAATGAAGTCCAGAGAGACGCTCTCCCAAGGTCTAGATGGAACATTTAAAGGTTCCAACAACCCTGGGGTCTTCAATTTTTCTACTTTGTCTTGCTGGCAGATGAGGCAAGTCTTCGTGTATTCCGTCACGTCGTCTCGCATCTGTGGCCAGTAATATCCTTGTTTCAGCAAGGCATGAGTCCTGTGCCAGCCAGGGTGGCCAGCCCATAAGGTATCATGACATTCCTTCATAAGGGTCCTCCGCAGGTTTTCAGCTTTCGGAACATATAAGCGATTTCCTTTTGTCCATAAAAGTCCATCCTCGAACCAGAATCGACGAGCCTTGCCCTCTTTCACTAGCTTCAAAAGTGCCTTGGACACAGGGTCTTTCTCCAGGTTGTTTCGGATAAGTTCTCTGATTGGCGTAGAGATAGTGCTGAAGGATAAGTTAGCTAACACTTTCAAATGATTGAGCTCGGACATCCGACTCAGAGCATCTGCTGCCTGGTTCAAACACCCCGCTTTGTGTTCGAAGTGAAAATCAAATTCAGCCAAAAACTCTTGCCATCGAGCCTGCTTCGGAGTGAGCTTCGGCTGTGTGAGGAAATGACTAACTGCAGAATTGTCTGTTTTTACCACAAATCTCGACCCCAATAGATAGTGTCTCCACACCCGCAAGCAATATACCACAGCCAAAAGTTCCTTCTCCTGCGCCGTGTATCGTCGTTCTGCTTCAGAAAGTTTACGACTCTCATAAGCGATGGGATGGCCCTCTTGTAACAACACCCCTCCCATTGCAAAGTCTGAAGCATCCGTTTGAACTTCAAATGGTTTGCCAATATCAGGGAGTGCGAGTACTGGATCTTCCACCATAGCTGTTTTGAGGTTCTCGAAGGCTTCTTTACAGGCGTCGGACCATTCCCAAGTCACTTCTTTCTTTAGTAGCTCAGTCAAAGGTGCTGCCTTCTTCGAATATTCCTTTACAAATCTTCTATAATAGTTGGTGAGTCCAAGGAACGACCGCAATTCTTTAACATTGCTTGGGGTATTCCACTCACGGATCGCCCTTACTTTCCCCATGTCCATTCGGATACGCCCTTGTTCAATAATGTGCCCAAGGAACTTAATGCGTTCTTGAGCAAAAGAGCATTTTTCTCTCTTCACATAGAGCTTGTTCTCCTTTAACTTTTGGAATACCATGGCTAGATGTTTCTTGTGCTCCTCCAGGTTGGTGCTGTAGACCACGATATCATCAAGGTAGACCACTACGAATTTGTCAAGATATTCATGGAAAACTTCATTCATTAACGTGCAAAATGTGGCAGGGGCATTAGTCAACCCGAAAGGCATCACTAGGAACTCAAAGGCTCCATAGCGAGTAACACAAGTCGTCTTCGGTACATCCCCTTCAGCTATCCTCACTTGGTAATACCCCGAGCGCAAATCTAGCTTCGTAAAGTATTTTGCCCCGTTTAACTGATCAAACAAGTCTGCTATGAGCGGGATAGGATAGGTGTTTCGCACCGTCAGCTTGTTCAGAGCTCTGTAGTCTATACACAATCTCAAACTTCCATCTTGTTTCTTCTGGAATAACACAGGAGCTCCAAATGGAGCTTTTGAAGGTCTGATGAAACCCGCTTCTAATAGTTCATCTAATTGTTTGCGAAGTTCTGCCAATTCTGGTGGGGCCATTCGGTAAGGTGCTCTTGCAGGGGGTTTGGCTGAAGGAACTAATTCTATCTGGTGATCAATAGACCTCCTCGGAGGAAGGGTCTTCGGAAGTTGATCAGGCATCACCTCTGCAAACTTTTCTAACACACTGTTGATCTCAGGAGTGAGGACCCCCTCTCTTACCTCTTCGATTGGGGTAGGGATGGCAATGAATGTAGGTTCTCGTCGCTTGATCCCTTTCTTGAATTGTAGTGCGGATAAGAGCTTCGCCTCAGTGGGTGGTTTCACCTTTGCTAGCACCATGGCAGGTTTTTCCCCCATAATCAATAAACTCCCTGCAGCTGGGATGGGAATGGCTCCCTTTTCGAGAAGGAATTCCATTCCCAGAACAACATCAAAGTCATCCATCTGAACCACTACGAGGTCTGTCCGGCCTTCCCACGTACCAATCTTCACCTTTACTTGTCTCGCTAACCCACTCGTGGGTAGCGCTTGAGAATTGACCGCCTTCATGCGGCCTGCGTCTCGCTCCAACTTGAGCCCCAGACGTCTAGCTTCCGTCGTAGAAATAAAGTTATGGGTGGCCCC
Source organism: Zanthoxylum bungeanum (assembly GCA_019454045.1). Taxonomy (NCBI): domain Eukaryota; kingdom Viridiplantae; phylum Streptophyta; class Magnoliopsida; order Sapindales; family Rutaceae; genus Zanthoxylum; species Zanthoxylum bungeanum. The sequence goes on from SKCR01017159.1 coordinate 29,298, forward strand.
CGTGTCCACCATAACGCTCTTCGCTGGGACCCCATTCACCAAGGCATCGACAAACATGAGGCCTTTCTTCAAGGCTTTCGGAGTCTCTGGTTGTTTGTTCAAAGCATTCAGCATTCTCAGTGCCACCATTCGGCCAGCTTCTTCCTTTCTTGGGTTTTCCTCGGCTTCTCGTCGGCGTCCTTCTTCTTCTTGCGCCAAAAGGGCTGTCATTCTAGACTTCTTAGGGCACTCCAAAGCTCGATGCGGCCCATCGCATATCCAGCAAGATAAAGGTCTTTTCCCATTTGAAGGACCATTTTGAGACGTAGGCCCTTTTGGGTTTGAGGAGCTATACTCCGCTCTCTTGTCCGCTCCCCCACTCTTGTCGTTGCTCCAATTCTTGGCTCGTTTGCTCCCACTGTCATTAGTGGCGGGTGCAGGCAGGGATCTCTTTGTCGGGGTCCCATCAAGCGAGTAATCTATCAATTGTTCCGCAGCAGCTTGTGCGGAAGAGTAGTCCTTCACCCGCTGCCTCTGCAGCTCAGTTCTGGCCCAAGGTTTCAACCCCTCAAGAAAATAGAACAATTTGTCCTGCTCAGACATGTCCCGAATATCTAGCATCAGTCCCGAGAACTTCCTCACATATTCCCGGACTGTACCTGTATGTTTCAGTTCTCGCAACTGTCTTCGAGCCATGTAAGCTACATTTCCTGGAAGGAATTGTGCTTTTAACTCACGTTTTAGATCTCTCCAATCTCGGATGGAGCATCGTCCATCCTGAATCTCTAGGTATTTCGCCCTCCACCAGGACTTGGCATCTCCAGACAAGTACATCAACGCAATCGAGACCTTGTCCTCTTCATCTACGATCCGTGAAGCTCGGAAGTATTGTTCCATATCAAAGAGGAAGTTCTCGAGTGCTTGAGCATCTCTAACACCTTCATAAGCTCTAGGCTCCGGAACATTGGACCTTCTCGGCTCCCTACTTGCAGTAGCTGTTGGTAGGTTCGAGAGAGCAAGGGCGGTGAGATTCACCCTCACGCTCAATTCGGCCAATTGTTCTTTGAGCGAATTGACCGCATCCACCCAACCACTAGTATGTTCCTGCTCTCGACGAGCACTGGTGCTAGCACCATTAGCCTGGGCCTCTAAGGCATTTACTCGGTTTGTCAGGGCTTCAAGTACATTAATGGTTTGTCTGAAGTTCTCGACATCGGGTTTTCTTCGTCAGTGCTGTAACATAGCCATCAATGTCAACCAGCTTTTTCTCGACAACATCCAACCGTTCTATTATAGGTATTCTCGTAGCCATTTATGGTTCCAATCTTGAACCCGCTCTGATACCAACTGTCACGGGCCAAACTTTTGGGATCACCAAGTTGGGTCCGTGCGGCACTTGTTAACGCAACGTCTAACAAGTTAGCCTAGAATTGAGCCTGCAAGGACAAGCTCAAGGTTAGCCATCAACAAGTTGTGAACATTATTAAGCAATGGAAGGTCAATGTACGTTGTTAGCACACACTCAAGCTTTACAGCATAGCATTCAAGCATCACATTGGGACAAAACAATGAAACATCAAAAGGAGCATCTTTCATTAAACAAGCCAACTAAGGGCGAGGGAGTACACAGCTGAAGCCCTTAGTATGCTGGTGGCCAAGGCCCTTCTAAGGTGCCCGGGTCACCTCCCCCTAAAGAGCTTTTAAAGACATTACAAAAGTGGCACAAGGAAACACACCTCATGCTTGAGTTGTCCCCCCCCCTTAAAATAGAAAATAAAATAAAATAGGAAAAATACAATAGTGCACACTAGCACCACAACACAAGCGGCCATGGGCAAGACATTGGCCCTGGACAAGCTTGGGGTGTTAGCACGTTACACACAGCATGCATGCACCAATGTTGCAGCTGCTGCAACACGTTTTTCCACCAAAAGTGTTGCATAGTGCACACGTTTTTGGTTGGCTATTTAAGGAGCCCAAAACCATTGTTAGAAACCATCCCCAAAGATCCCTAAATGTGTGAAAGTGTAGTGAGAGTGATTGGTGAGAGTTTTTTGTAAAGCTTGTTTTAGAAGCTTTGTAATTCTTTTGTGGGTATATAAAAGAAGAGTTTTCTCTCAAATTATCCTCTATTTATGTGTGTTTAATCACAACAAGTGGTATCAGAGCTACGGTTCCACGGAGGGATCCCGAAATTCAAAAACGAAGTTTCGGTTCGGAAAGTCGGTTCCGACGAAAGTTGTCGAAAATCGATTTTGAGCATATCATCGGATTTTTCACAGCGAGACGAGCACGGTGGTATTTTCCGGCGATCGGAGGTCTAGAGACGCCGCACGCGCCCCACGCGCCAAACAGAGAGCTCGCGCGCGCTCCACGCGCAGACACGCGCTGCTCAAGGAAGAAGACGGTGACGTCAGCCGCCACGTGTCGCCCAGTCAGTGCACAGTCAGCGCCACGTCAGCGCACAGTCAGCAGCCCAGTCAGCGCCACGTCAGCGCACAGTCAGCAGCCCAGTCATCCGCCACACAGCGCACAGTCAGCGCCAGTCAGCTGCCAAGTCAGCCGTCCTGCACAGTCAGCAGTCCAGTCAGCTGCCACGTCAGCGGTGTCTGGTAAATTTCAGATAGGTCCCTGAACTTTCTGGAAATTACAATTTAGCCCTATACTTTCAAATATTTACAATTTAGTCCCTGAACTTTTTGTAAATTGCAACTTAGTCCCTGAACTTTTCCGTAATTTCACTTTGGCCCCTGAACTTTTGGAAATTGCAATTTGACCCCTGTAATTTCTGGAATTTGCAAATTGGTCCCTGTGTCGGATTTTGACAAACGAAGTGTCATTTCCACCATTTTCGACCATTCCGGACGCAACGGTGAGGTCCGTTTTTTTGAAATTCTGCTTAGAATTTTTATGATGGAAGGGAGCAACGGAAAAATGATTTTGTTAACCAGTACAAACTATTTCACATGGAGATGAATGATGAAAGACCTTCTGTATGTGAAGGACTATGATGGATCGGTATTTCTGGAGGAGAAACCAGAAGGAATGACTGATGGAAAGTGGGCTAATCTTCACCAGAAAACATGCAGTACTATTCGTCAGTGGATCGACGACAGTATCGTGAACCATGTCAGTGAATAGACAAATGCACGTGTTTTATGGAGAAAGTTGGAGGAGCTTTTTCGAGTAAAGACTGGAAACAACAAGCTGTACTACATCAAAAAGATGATGGGTTTGAAATACCAGGATGGTACAGCTGTGGCAGACCATATCAACGATTTCCTCGGAACCATGAAGGAATTGTCTGGATTGGGCATAGACTTCAGTGATGAGGTAAATGGCTTAATACTTCTTAATACTTTACCAGAATCTTGGGAAACGTTCAGATCTACGGTGATCAACTCAGCCGCAGATGGGAAAGTCACTATGGAGATGGCAAAGACCAGGATCTTCGAGGAAGAAAAGAGGACGAGAATGCAGGAGTCAGCATCAGCCTCAACCTCAGAAGCTCTAGTGACAGAAAAGAACACCAGAAGGGGGAGGAGTAAAAGCCGAGGCCCAGGTAAATCAGACAAGAACCGGGGGAAATCAAGAACAAGGGATATTGAGTGCTATCACTGCAAAAAGAAAGGCCATATGAAGCGGGATTGCTACAAACTGAAGAACGAGCAGTCCAGAAGAGATGGCGACTCTAATCAAGAAAGAGTTGCTACTACCACCGAGAAAACCTCCAAAGAATTTCATATAATATATGAAGAAGATGTTGTGAATCTTGCCAGCCACGAGACCAGTTGGGTGATAGATAGTGGCGCATCCATACACGCCACATCTCGCAGAGACTTCTTTTCATCTTACACACCAGGGGACTACGGTGCTGTAAGGATGGGGAATGACAGACAGTCCAAAGCCGTCGGTATTGGAGACATCTGCCTTGAAACAGAGAACGGGACAATGCTAGTGTTGAAGGGAGTCAAACACATCCCAGATATCCGGTTAAACCTGATCTCAACAAGCAAGCTGGATGATGAAGGTTTCTGCAGCACCTTTAGTGACGGATGATGGAAGCTCACTAAAGGATCAATGGTCGTGGCACGAGGTAAGAAAGATTCAACTTTGTATTTTATGCATGCTAAGCTTTCAAATAGTAGCATAAATACAGTCAACAGCAAAGAGGCAGCCGAGTTATGGCACAAAAAGCTCGGTCACATGAGCCAAACAGGGATGAGATACTACGCAGGCGGAATGTTCTTCCGGAATTGAAGAACTCACACTTACGGAAGTGTGAACACTGCATGGCTGGAAAGCAGAACAGAGTATCCTTCCAGAGCTCCCCGCCTCAACGGAAACCGGAGGTACTAGATCTCATACATTCAGATGTATGCGGTCCGATGCAGACACGAACACTTGGTGGGTCACTGTATTATGTGACATTCATTGATGATCATTCAAGGAAGATCTGGGCATACACCTTGAAGAGAAAAGATCAAGTTTTTGGAGTGTTCAAGGAGTTTCACGCCCTGGTGGAGAGAGAAACCGATAAGAAACTCAATGCATCAGAACAGACAACGGTGGAGAATACAGAGGTCCGTTTGATCAGTACTGCAAGATGCAAGGAATCCGACATCAAACGACACCTCCGAAGACACCTCAGCTGAATGGCCTAGCTGAGAGGATGAACAGAACCTTGTGCGAGAGGATCAGAAGCTTGCTGTCACAAGCCAAGCTGCCGAAGACATTTTGGGGAGAGGCACTCATCACAGCAGTTCATGTTTTGAACATGTCCCCAGCGGTCGCACTGAAAGGTAATGTTCCTAACCAAGCTTGGACAGGTAAAGAAGTGTCATACGAGCACTTACATGTCTTTGGGTGCAAAGCTTTGTACACATCCCAAAGGACGAGAGATCCAAGCTTGATGCAAAGACGCGACAGTGTGTCTTTATTGGCTATGGTCAGGATGATTTCGGCTACAAACTCTATGATCCTGTGGAGAAGAAGATTGTCAGAAGCCGAGATGTTGTTTTGTTGAAGACCAGACCATAGAAGATATCAGAAAGGAGATGAAGACAATGCCCCAGCAATACAGAAATGTGAATCCAGAACCTCATACACCGGTGCCAGTACGAGTTGATGATGAGGTTCCCAGACAGGAGGGTACAGGTGATGAAGCTCCCAGAGATGATGATCATGATCAACCACCAGTACCAGAAGTTCCACCAACAGTTCCACAGAGAAGGTCTGACAGAGAAAGGCGACCTTCAACCAAATACTCTGCATATGAGTATGTGCTGCTTACTGACGGGGGAGAACCCGAGAGCTACCAGGAGGCTGTGGAAACAGAAGACAGAGAAAAGTGGGAGGAAGCCATGCAAGATGAGATGGAATCTTTGCATGACAATCACACTTTTGAGTGGTGGTGAAATTGCCAAGAGGCAAAAGGGCTTTGAAGAATAAATGGGTGTACAGGGTGAAGCAACATGAGCACACTTCACACCCCCCGTACAAAGCCAGACTAGTTGTCAAGGGATTCAATCAGAGGAAAGGCATTGACTTCGATGAAATCTTCTCTCCAGTTGTGAAGATGTCATCCATCATAGTGGTACTCAGCTTAGCAGCAAGCCTCGATCTGAAAGTTGAGCAGATGGATGTCAAGACCGCATTTCTTCACGGGGATCTGGAAGAAGAAATTTATATGGAGCAACCAGAAGGCTTCAGAGTCAGCGGGAAAGAGGACTATGTGTGCAGACTCAGGAAAAGCCTCTATGGTTTGAAACAGGCACCGAGACAGTGGTACGTGAAGTTTGAGTCAGTTATGGGGGGGAGCAGGGATACAAGAAGACACTTCAGACCATTGTGTATTCGTTCAGAAGTTTTCTGACGATGACTTTATCATCTTAATGTTATATGTAGATGATATGTTGATAGTTGGCCGGAATCAATCGAGGATTGATAATTTGAAGCAGCAACTGAGTAAGTCTTTTGAGATGAAAGACTTGGGGCCAGCTAAACAGATTCTTGGCATCAGGATCGGTCGTGATCGGAAAACCAGGAAAGTTATACTTGTCATAGGAGGAGTACATTGAGAAGGTACTTCAGAGATTCTAGATGGACAAGGCTAAAGCGGTTAGCACTCCTCTTGCTACCCACTTTAGATTGAGTTCGAGACAGAGTCCCTCTACTGAGACAGAGAATGAGGAAATGAAACAGGTTCCATACACCTCAGCAGTGGGAAGTCTTATGTATGTCATGGTGTGCACGAGGCTAGACTTAGCACACGCAGTTGGATTGGTCAGCCGGTTTATGTCAAACCCAGGACGGGAACACTGGAATGCGATCAAATGGATCATGCGGTATCTTCGAGGCACATCCAAGATGAGATTATGTTTTGGAAGCAGCGACAAGCCAGTGTTGATAGGCTACACCGATTCAGATATGGCAGGAGATGTGGATACCCGAAAGTCTACTTCGGGGTATCTGATTACTCTCTCAGGAGGAGCTGTGGCATGGCAGTCGAGGTTGCAGAGGTGTGTTGCACTTTCTACAACAGAGCAGAATTCATTGCAGCTACAGAAGCTTGCAAAAAAAGTACTGTGGATGAAGACATTCGTTCAGGAATTGGGTTTCAAGCAGGAGAAGTACATTTTGACTGCGATAGCCGAGTGCTATCTATCTCGGTTAAAATTTCACATTTCATTCGAGGTCAAAACATATCGAT
>SKCR01017160.1:0-35664 GCA_019454045.1 Zanthoxylum bungeanum
ATAGTTGTTTCAGACATCATTCAATGGTTCTATCACTGTCAGAAAGATTCCATTGTGGAATTTTCTTTCTAATTGTAATGGGATTTGATTCTTTAAAAGGGTAAGAAATGTCATTTTCAGAAGCATACATTTCAAACCAATCAAAAAACATAATGTGGACTTTATGCAAGTTTATAAATTCATAGTAGATTTCTTGAACTTGTTTTCTTTTTGGTTTAGAAAGTGTTTAAAAACCAAAGTTTTTTTTCTTTATTCGAATTAGAATAAAAATCTTTTTGCAGGGAGGCTTTATCCAAATTGAAATCTTTTTGCAGGACATTTATGACATTTTCCGTGACAGCAGAAAATGTTGGAGAAGTTGGGGGAGAAGGGTCCTTCTCCTCTTTACTTTGTTCATGTGGAGTACTAGTGTAGATAGGGTGAGAGATACTAGTAGTATAATCAATAGAACGTATAGAATAACTAGAGATATCCGAGGTGGAAAACCTAGGCTGATCTTTGTATGACAGGTTCGGGATTTTAGAGAATTTCTTTCTAAGGATGGAATACTAGAAACAGATTATAAATCACAGAACCTAGATGAAGTATTTCTTCCGAAAGATAATCTGACTTTTCCATCAGAATACTGAGTCACATTTTGTAACTCTGTATTTGGCTCAAGTTATTTTGGAATCACTGGTTCAGTGGCTCCTTCTAGAATCCATTCATCAGGAAGATTGATATCTTTCCACTGGATGGGTATAGGAATGACAGTATTTGATTTTGATAGATCAGTCTGTAAGAGAAGAGTTTCATCTTTGTTTGACTGGAGTTTATGTTGCGTATTAAATGCAGAATGCATAGCTTTGTAGGAGATCTTGTAGATCAAGGCAACAAGAATGGATCCTTCAATCATGTGGTAATTATGGGTTTTGATTTGAAGAATCATGGTTTTGAGGATATTTTTGTCTTGTAGGGAGACTGTAATGTTTGGGTAACAGTCAAAAGAAATAGGACCTTTACAGAGACTTGATTCAATACTACTGATTAAAGAATCGTCAAAAGAGATGAATCTGCCATCTCTTAGAACAGCTAAGATGGAGGTATCTAAGCCTTCTTTAGTGAGGGGCTTTATTCCCACTGGATTAAACCAACATGTACATAATTAAATTTTTTATCTCTTAAATGTTTTAGAGCATGTTCAGAAAATAATTTAATTGTCTCAAAAGGTTTTGTAAGAGTAATATCACGTTCTTCAGTCTTTATGATATAATCTATTTTTAGAAAATCAAGCTTTTTGTTTTATAAATCATGTCTTTAGAGATCTTTGGCAATTTCTAGCAGTCAATGGCTTTATCAAAATCTTCAATTATTAATTCTTCTGAGTTTACTATATTCTTTGAAATACTTGTCCTTTCAGTAGAAGAGCTAGACAAAGAGGAGGTTATACAGAGTAGAGACTCCATGAGAAACTAAGCTTTTAAACTAGGACCTATGAGTTTGTCTACAGGTATGGGTTTACTGCCCTAAGCAGAATCCTTCCTAAACGGGACTTACAACCAGTAAAAAATTCAACAAACACACAGAAGATAATTTAAAAGAAAGAAAACATGAAATCTTTAACTCAATATCACATCCAACCACACCTAGTCTGATACCATACACGACAGTTCAACTATACATCCAACCACACCTAGTCAGAATTCCCTGTTACGGAAGATTCAGACTCAGAAGACTCAATAAGCAGATTTGTTATTTTGGAAAGAATTTCATCACTGAGATCTAACTCATTAAGTTTTTTGTTCATTCTACAATATTTTGCAGTATGTCATTTCTTTCCTTATTTATAACAAGTAGCTTCCTTATAATTGAAAGGGGCTTTAGGTTTATAAGTGTGAGGATTTCTATTGGATTTCTTATAAGGCTTTGAAGGCTTTTTATAGAAATTTTCTTTAGGACTAGGAAAAGATCTTTTAAACCTTTTAGAACTGTGATTCCTTTTATAAGGTTTTGAAGAACATTTTCCTTCACAATCTTTGGAGGTACTAGCTTTGAAAGAATCATAGTTGAACTGTTTACAAAAACTACAGATCATAGTTGAACTGTCGTGTATGGTATCAGACTAGGTGTGGTTGGATGTGATATTGAGTTAAAGATTTAATGTTTTCTTTCTTTTAAATTATCTTCTGTGTGTTTGTTGAATTTTTTACTGGTTGTAAGTCCCGTTTAGGAAAGGATTCTGCTTAGGGCAGTAAACCCATACCTGTAGACAAACTCATAGGTCCTAGTTTAAAAGCTTAGTTTCTCATGGAGTCTCTACTCTGTATAACCTCCTCTTTGTCTAGCTCTTCTACTGAAAGGACTAGTATTTCAAAGAATATAGTAAACTCAGAAGAATTAATAACAGTGATTGTAGATTGTTGGATTTGACTTTCTAGTCTAGTCAACTGTTTTCCTATTGTATTTAGATTAGTATTACATAAATTATTCTGTTGGATAATACTATATAAATCTTTATCAGTGTCATTGGCTCTATGTATCTTTAAAGGTGAGGCTTTAATCTGAACTGAAGGTTCACCATGATCTATAGTTATATTTCTCAAGGGAGGGTGTTCAGATTCAATGGTTCTATCACTGTCAGAAAGATTCCATTGTGGAATTTTCTTTCTAATTGTAATGGGATTTGATTCTTTAAAAGGGTAAGAAATGTCATTTTCAGAAGCATACATTTCAAACCAATCAAAAAACATAATGTGGACTTTATGCAAGTTTATAAATTCATAGTAGATTTCTTGAACTTGTTTTCTTTGGTTTAGAAAGTGTTTAAAAAACCAAAGTCTTTTTTCTTTATTCGAATCAGAATAAAAATCTTTGTGCACGGAGGCTTTATCCAAATTGAAATCTTTTTGCAGGACATTTATGACATTTTCCGTGACAGCAGAAAATGTTGGAGAAGTTGGGGGAGAAGGGTCATTCTCCTCTTTACTTTGTTCATGTTGAGTACTAGTGTAGATAGGGTGAGGGATACTAGTAGTATAATCAACATAACGTATAGAAGAACTAGGGATATCCGAGGTGGAAAACCTAGGCTGATCTTTGTATGACAGGTTCGGGATTTTAGAGAATTTTCTTTCTAATGAGGGAATACAAGAAACAGATTCTAAATCACAGAACCTAGATGAAGTATTTCTTCTGAAAGATAATCTGACTTTTCCATCAGAATACTGAGTCACATTTTGCAACTCTGTATTTGGCTCAAGTTGTTTTGGAATCACTGGTTCAGTGGCTCCTTCTAGAATCCATTCATCAGGAAGATTGATATCTTTCCATTGGATGGGTCTAGGAATGACAGTATTTGATTTTGATAGATCAGTCTGCAAGAGAAGAGTTTCATCTTTCTTTGACTGGAGTTTATGTTGCGTATTAAACGCAGAATGCATAGCTTTGTAGGAGATCTTGTAGATTAAGGCAACAGGAATTGATAGTTCAATCATGTGGTAATTATGGGTTTTGATTTGAAGAATCATGCTTTTGAGGATATTTTTGTCTTGTAGGAGACTGTAATGTTTGGGTAACAGTCAAAAGAAATAGGACCTTTACAGAGACTTGATTCAATACTACTGAGTAAAGAATCGTCAAAAGAGATGAATCTGCCATCTCTTAGAACAGCTAAGATGGAGGTATCTAAGCCTTCTTTAGTGAGGGGCTTTATTCCCACTTGGATTAAACCAACATGTACATAATTAAAATTTTTATCTCTTAAATGTTTTAGAGCATGTTCAGAAAATAATTTAATTGTCTCAAAAGGTTTTGTAAGAGTAATATCACGTTCTTCAGTCTTTATGATATAATCTGTTTTTAGAAAATCAAGCTTTTTTGTTTTATAAATCAGTCTTTAGAGATCTTTGGCAATTTCCAGCAGTCAATGGCTTATATGAAAATCTTCAATTATAAATTCTTCTGAGTTTACTATATTCTTTGAAATACTAGTCCTTTCAGTAGAAGAGCTAGACAAAGAGGAGGTTCTACAGAGTAGAGACTCCATGAGAAACTAAGCTTTTAAACTAGGACCTATGAGTTTGTCTACAGGTATGGGTTTACTGCCCTAAGCGGAATCCTTTCCTAAACGGGACTTACAACCAGTAAAAAATTCAACAACACACAAAAGATAATTTAAAAGAAAGAAAACATGAAATCTTTACTCAATATCACATCCAACCACACCTAGTCTGATACCATACACGACAGTTCAACTATGATCTGTAGTTTTTGTAAACAGTTCAACTATGATCCTTTCAAAGCTAGTACCTCAAAGATTGTGAAGGAAAATGTTCTTCAAAACCTTATAAAAGGAATCACAGTTCTAAAAGGTTTAAAAGATCTTTTCCTAGTCCTAAAGAAAATTTCTATAAAAAGCCTTCAAAGCCTTATAAGAAATCCAATAGAAATCCTCACACTTCTAAACCTAAAGCCCCCTTCAATTATAAGGAAGCTACTTGTTATAAATGTGGAAAGAAATGACATACTACAAAATATTGTAGAATGAACAAAAAACTTAATGAGTTAGATCTCGGTGACGAAATTCTTTCCAACAGAATAATTTATGTAATACTAATCTAAATACAATTGGAAAACAGTTGACTAGGATAGAAGGTCAAATCCAACAATCTACGATTACTGTTTCTTCCTTAAAAACTGTAGTAAAGCCTAATGAGGACAAGAAACTTAAAAAGCCTATTTTTGAACCATTCCAGGTTTCTAAAGATAGTCAGAAGCTTGTCCATGAGTCAAAATCTGATTTTGTTAGAGCTATTAAAGAACAATTGGATAGGATAGAAACATCATCTTCCTCTTCAAAAAAGAAAATTGATATTGCCCTAGGTACTCCCCAATCTAGTAGAATAGGAGTTCTAGATTTAGATAACTCTTCTATAGCTTCTTCAGACATAGAAGCCTTTCAAGAAAAATCCAAACCTGTCTCTAAAGTCAATAAAGTTCATTGGGAATTAGCACTTCCTGCTACTTTTCCTCCTGATCTAGCCGTTGATAATAGGCCTAGTGCAATAAGCCAGTCCCGGTTTAATGCATCTTCTGTCTATGAATGGAATATAGATGGAATGTCTGAATATAATATTCTTAGCCTATTACAACAAATGACCATGGCAGCTAATGGCTACAAAACCCAAACAGGAACCTTTGATAAAGCTATTGCAGAGATTCTTGTTGCTGGTTTTACCGGTCAACTTAAAGGATGGTGGGATCATCTTCTCACCAAACAACAACAGTTAGATATCTTGAATGCTATTCAAACAGATGAAGACAATGTTCCCATTCTGGATGAATATAACAGTCCTATTCAAGATGCTGTTGCAACTTTAATTTTGACCATTTCCCTCCATTTCATAGGTGACCCCTCTCACCTACGTGATAAAAATGCTGAGTTACTACATAACTTAAGATGTAGAAAGCTTAGTGATTTCCAAAGTTATAAAACCACCTTCTTTACACGACTCTTTCTAAGAGATGATGCTAATAATATAACTTGGAAAGAAAAATTCCTTGCTGGTTTACCTACCCTTCTAGGTGAAAAGGTTAGGAATTCCATTAAAGCCCTCCATGACAACCATATCCCTTATGATAGACTTACCTATGGTGATTTAGTTAGCTTTATCAATAAGGAAGGTTTAAAGATTTGCCAGGACTTGAAATTACAGAAACGCCTAAAATGGGAACTTAGGAAATCTAAGCAAGAACTAGGTAGTTTTTGTAAACAGTTCAACTATGATCCTTTCAAAGCTAGTACCTCCAAAGATTGTGAAGGAAAATGTTCTTCAAAACCTTATAAAAGGAATTACAGTTCTAAAAGGTTTAAAAGATCTTTTCCTAGTCCTAAAGAAAATTTCTATAAAAAGCCTTCAAAGCCTTATAAAAAATCTAATAGAAATCCTCACACTTCTAAACCTAAAGCCCCTTTCAATTATAAGGAAGCTACTTGTTATAAATGTGGAAAGAAATGACATACTGCAAAATATTGTAGAATGAACAAAAAACTTCATGAGTTAGATCTTAGTGACGAAATTCTTTCCAAAATAACAAATCTGCTTATTGAGTCTTCTGAGTCTGAATCTTCCGTAACAGGGAATTCTGAACCTTTACAAGTGGATGAGTTAGTTGACTCAGATACTTCTAGTCAAAGCAATAGTGATTCTGACACAGATTTTTACTTAAAGAATAAGAAACTTAATGTTTTGACTAAAGAACAAGAAACTTTTCTTGAAATTGTAAAACATATTTCAAATCCTGATTTGCAAAAAGAATATCTTGACAAACTCCTAAAGACTTTTGACAAAGGAGAATCTTCTAAAACTCCTGTTTTAAAACAGAATACTTATGATCTTACACAGATCCTAAGTAAAAAGAACAATAAAAAAGATACACCCATTTTTCAAGACCTTCAAAGAGAAATTCAAGAAATAAAATTTGAAATAAAAGATTTAAAGGAAAAGCAGAAAAATGATTCTGAAACAATCCAACTTCTTCTTAAAAGTCAGATAGTTGATAATTCTGAAAAAATTCTAGATTCTGATAATGATGAGTCTGAGAATCAAAATATTGAGAATATTGAGTCTCTTCCAAATGATTTTCTTTTTGTTTTAAAGCAAGTAACAACAAGAAAATACTTAATTTGGATTACTCTAATCCTTTCATCTGATTTCCAAATTGACACAGTAGCCTTGTTTGACACAGGTGCTGATTTAAATTGTATAAAAGAAATTATTATTCCAATTAGATTTCATAAAAAAAATACATGAAAGACTTTATGCCGCAAATAATTCAAAATTAAAAATTTCTTCCAAAGTTGATGCTTCAATTCCAAATGATGGTTTTGAATTCAGAACTTCCTTCCTTTTAACAAATGATATACATCATGCTGTTATGTTAGACATTATGACCCATAGCGTCACTATTTTGTAAATGATATTGTATTATTGTACAAAATCAACTATGTGATAATGAAATTGCCTTTTGCCGTTTTGTAAAATTATTTACTTTAATATATTAATGGCAAAAGTCCATATGATTAGTTCCGTATTGAGATGATATGAGACAGTATCAATATAAAAGGTTTAATCATTAAATATCCCTAGTCGGAGTATTATCGAGATCGGACATCGATAATGCGGAATAGACTAGTATTGCACTTGTGCGAGTTGTGATGGCACAACGGCATAGTTCTCATATATTTAAGTATTGGATACTTATGCAAGTGCGATAGGAGGTTGTTTTTTACCGATGGTACGGAAAACAGCTTCGCTCTGGACAGACCCCGCGGAATACCATTGGTAGTATGTCTGCGTGTCTATGGGAGGCCGCATCAGGGTAGGTGTATATGGTCTTAACCTGAGACTTGCATCGCTAGTACTTGCGACAATCGGTAAACTTTGGTTTTGGTGGTTCGGGGCTTTAACCGGTTCTGTGTACGCCTCTTCTGGGTTTATCGAGAATCGTAGTGTACTGGATGTGATGTCAAGATGGAAATATCACTTCAGACATATGGAGATGATGATCACGCAGGATACAGAACTAGTACTCTATAAAAGGTTGCAGCCGTCGGGACAATATGACCAGGTCAGGATTGTCCGATTTAAAGAGACTAGTTGTTTGATGTCCGATATATGTTTCGTACGGGGCAGACACATTTCCAGCCCCAGGCCTAACATGTGATCGTCTGATACTGGATCGATGTACAGGATACTACGGTATACTACGCTTGATAAAGATCTAATATTCCAATAAGAATATTTCTGGAGAATTGGGTAGGCATGGCGCTTTGCTAGAAGCCAACCTTGTCTTGTAAATCGGTAAAAACGTAGTACGAGGTACGTACGTGTTCGGATTATCCGACGACCGTATTTACTGCCAACATATCCGGAGATCTCTTGGGTCGCTTCCTGAAGATTCACCTATGATGTTTGATTCGAACTTTATTAATCTTGGTTAATTGCGGAGAAACTTTATCTTGGATAAAATGCCTTATTAGGAGAGAGAACGATTAATTTGGAATTAATCGATAAAATAATATATTCGATATATTAAACGAAATTTGATTTCGACGCGGAATTAAAATCGGATTTTAATTCGGGCAAACGAATTAATTTAGAATTAATTCGTTAGCGATCTGAATAGTAATTCCGCTAGGCGTAATTATTTAATTCTCGTCGCGACGAAAATTCGTTAATTCGGAATTAGCAAAATTGAGCCCGAAGGTGTTTGCGGTTACATTCGTATTTTGAAACGAGTGGGACCCGCAAATCACATCGCGAAGTCTCATCACTTGACACGACTAGTGGATGGATGTATCTAGTCACCTTTATGGGATGATACATTGTCACTATTCTCTATGTAAGTTGATAGGCCATTTAATGGCTTTTTGGGAGGGAAAACCTTTTACACGGTTTTTGAAGGGTTTTATTTACCAAAATATTTTGGTAATAGTTCTTCACTCATCATTTTCACGTTTTGGAAACAAGAAAAGAGAAAAGAAAACCAAAGTCTCTCCTTCCTCTTCTTCTCCTTGCTCACGCCGTGAGCTTCAAACAAGGGCAGAAAATTGTTTTTCATCTTCTCCATTTTGCTAGCACAATGAGGGATCAAAGGAGGTGATAGGGAAACAACCTTGGAGCTTGGAATACAAGAAGACTTGAAGCTTCTCTCACTCTTGTTCTTGGCCGAAACTTCCACCTTGAAGACTCAAGGATTCTCTTCATCATTTTCGTCACAAGCTTTGTAAGTATGATTCCGCCATGCTTCAAGCTTTGCATGTATAAAATGTGTATTTCTTGGATTATACTTTTTTGGGACTAATTATAGAAACCTACAATGGTATCATAGAGCCATGTTTAAGCATGAAATACATTAGGGTTAATTTGGGGAAAATGATTGAAGCATGTTCTTGTGAAATTTGTTGCTAAAGTATGCTTATATGTATGATATATGATATAATACATGATCAATTTTGAGAAAAATGCATTGGATGATTTTTCCCCAAAATGGTTGTCTTGGCCGAATGTGGAGGTGCTTCCACTGGTTTGGAATTTTTCATGCACAAGTTTATTAGATGACTTAAGCATGATTATATGTATGATATATGATGTAATACATGATCAATTTTTAGAAAAATGCATTGGATGATTTTTCTCCAAAATTGTTGCTTGACCGAATGTGGAGGTCCTTCCACTAGATTGTAATTTTTTGCACACAGTTCATTATGATGACTTAAGCATGATTATATGTATGATATATGATGTAATACATGATCAATTTTGAGAAAAATGCATTGGATGATTTTTCCCCAAAATGGTTGTCTTGGCCGAATGTGGAGGTGCTTCCACTGGTTTGGAATTTTTCATGCACAAGTTTATTAGATGACTTAGCATGATTATATTATGATATATGATGTAATACATGATCAATTTTGAGAAAAATGCATTGGATGATTTTTCCCCAAAATTGTTGCTTGACCGAATGTGGAGGTCCTTTCACTAGATTGTAATTTTTCATGAACAAGTTCATTAGATGACTTAAACATGATTATATGTATGATATATGATGTAATACATGATCAATTTTGAGAAAAATGCATTGGATGATGTTTTCCCCAAAATTGTTGCTTGACCGAAAATGGAAGTCCTTGCACTGAATTGGAATTTTTGTGTACAAGTTCATTTGATGACTTAAAAATAAACGGGTAATAGATTAGTGATTCAATTGGATTGAAAAACAAATCGAACCGCAAAAATCCCTCTTGGCCGAATACAACATGACATGTTAAAGGACTTGATTTTTGTTCAAATAAATGTTGGACATGTTTTTGAATAAGTGATGATTAATAAATTAAATTGGTGTTTTTGAAATATTTTGGTTTAATGAATTAATCATGGATTTACACTTTAATTAATTGAATTTTAAAATTTGAATATTAAAATTTAATTAAATGGGCTTTAATGTTTAATTGGGCCTTATGGGCTTGAAATTGATTTTATGGCATTTAAGGGTGATTCCTTATTTGGGCTTGGTAATTGGATTTGACCCACATTGACCAAAGCCCAAGCCTTGATAAATCAATTGAAAGCCCATCGGACTTTAATTAAACAAACATTGGATGTTGGTTGGGCTTGGAGACCCAATTAGAATTAGATTTAGAATCTAAGTCTTTAAAAGCACATTAAAAGTGTAAACATTTAATTTGGAATTAAATAAATTGAATTAGTATTGAATACGACTTAAATTGGATTTAACGGGTAGTTCGATATAATTCGTGAATTCGTACCTTATGTACTTATTCTCAAACGAGTTGGACTCGCGCAAAATCAAACCATTGTTTGAACATTGGATGATCACTTAAACAAAGACTAATTAATTGGATTTGATTGGTTGTATAGCATGTCTTGATTGAATATATATGTATATGATGAATGAATAGTGTATATCGGATGGATATTAGAAGGGAAAGGGTAATTTTAGAAATTATTGTAAATTTAGAATTTATAAATTGGACCTGCGTGTCCAGCCTTATCTCTTTTATCTCTTTGTATTCTCTTCTCACCTAATTCCCCTCAATGTATATGAGGTTTCTCTTATTGTATTATGTAATTGGGTAGAAGTAGAATATTGCTAGCGGGGAGAGGAAAGGGAGTGATTTGTTCTAGGAACAAGTTGTTTTATATATCCATCCGTATATCACTATTAATTTACTTTACGCACTTTATGATGTTTTAGAAGCATGCTTAAGGGTGTATGATGATGAGACCTAACAAAGATAATAAATTGGTTGCCAATTACGCAAAAATCCCTCAATTGATATTAAACGATTATCCTTCCATTGAATGATTCTTGTTCAAGATCCAAAATTGGCATTGGTTTGTTGGCCAAAGTCAAGACCTTTGTCAATTGAGGATGTACTTGAATCATGAGAGTTTTGTTCCACATCGGTGTCTTGTCCAAGTTGTGATTTGTTGGCCAAAGTCAAGATCACTTCTTGTCCAACGACATTGATTACGAAAATTTCCTTGTCAATGGGTCCCGCTTAACCGGAATCATTAGGTTTGTTGTGCCAAAGCCAAGGTCTAGATGATTCGGAGGATATGGTTAGGAAAATGTATCAGATACATTGGCATAAGTAAATATACATATGTTTTGGACTTGGATGTCCACCTGACCGGATCTAGGAATTGGATTGGATCCAATTGATCTTTGAGATCTACCTAGTTAAATAGCATACAATTTGTTGGCCAAAGTCAAGATTGTGTGTTATTTAACGGGATCCTAGCCCACTAGGAAATAGGATTTCCCGAGTTCTCAACAGAGGGTTAGAGACTTGATAAAAATAGTGGGAGGCTAGTATTGAATTTGCAATTTCGTTCAGATACTTAGCCTTACGCGTCTTTCAATTTTATTTCATCTATTTATTAAAATTAGTTGGATTAATACATTGTTATTTTTATTTGACAGTTTGACTGTACCCATTTTATCGTTAACTAGATAGTTGGACTATCGTAGTTGAGATGGCAAGCAAAGGAAATGTCCGAGACATCATCATGGGTGACAATGTCTTTAAGGGCACAAACTTCGCTGATTGGGAAATGAACCTAAGGATAGTCCTTGGGGCTGAGAGGATGCTGTACACTATACAGATACCTCTCCCGCCTAAACCCACTGACCCACTTGAGCTGGAGTTATGGAAAACTCACAGCGATGATTGTGACACTGCTCAAGCTATTATGTTAGCTTCGATGACTCAGCACTTTCGTCGCCAGAATAAGGACTTGGATCCTTATAATATGATAGCTAGACTGAGAGATCTCCACCGCACCAACAAGCGAATGGAGAGGTACGAGTTGGTGAAGAAACTCTTCCGCGCCCGAATGACTGAAGTTGAGGCCCACGGGACTCAAATGATCGCCGATATTGATGAGTTGGCCAATATGGGAATAGTCTAGGAGGCTGAGCTGACCGTAGATTTGATCTTACAGTCACTTCCTGATTCTTGGAAACAAATCATAATCAACTACAAGTTGATGGACACGGATGACTCTCTTGGAGAGCTGTTATCCATCTTGAAGGAGTCTGAAACAGAACTCCAAAAAGGGGGCAAGCGCGAGGCGCACTATGCATCGACCTCTCAGAGGCCAAGGGCTGGGCCCAAAGCTACTGGAGGGGTGACGAAGAAGAAACATAAGAAAAAGGGTAAAGGCAAGTTGACAAAAGCTTCTGGGAAGCCAAGGGACAAGTCTCAAGATGTCTGCCTCAACTGCGGCAAGAAGGGTCACTGGAAACGTGACTGCCGAATGGGCAAGGGACACAAGGAGGATATCAAGGCAGGCAAGGCACTAGCCTCTGGTATGTTTGTTATTGAGATAAATATGACTACTTCTAGTTTTAAAAATTGGATTTTTGATTCTGGTTGTGCTGCTCATATATTTACTGATTTGCAGGATCTGCAGAATAGCAGGATGCTGGCTTCAGGGGAGATTGATCTACGAGTCGGAAATGGAACTCCAGTTGTTGTTTTGGCTGTAGGGACTTTTGTTTTGGAATTGCCCTCGGGGCATGTGCTTAAACTTTTGAACTGTTATTATATACCTAGTTTGACTAGGAATATCATATCTGTATCTTTGTTAACCCAGCATGAGTACACTTTTGTATTTAGAAACACTGGGTGTTATTTATATAAAAATGATGCAGAAATTTGCACTGTTGTTGCAAATAATGGCCTTTATATTTTGAATATAAATGAATCTCCTAAACATAAAATAACAAACAAAATGCTCAAAAGGAGTAATCTAAAAAATGAAGCTTACATGTGGCATTGTCGTCTAGGACACATTAACAAGACTCGCATATCCACACTTTCGAAGAGTGGGTACTTGGACGGATTTGATCTTTATTCATATGATGTCTGCGAATCATGTCTTTTAGGCAAAATGCCTAAATCACCTTTTAGTGGTAAAGGTGAACGTGCCACAGAACTGTTAGCCCTCGTTCATAGCGACGTATGTGGGCCCATGTCTAGCCAGGCTAGAGGTGGATATCATTACTTCGTAACCTTTACGGATGATGCATCTCGTTATGGTTATGTGTATCTAATGAGACACAAGTCGGAAACTTTTGAGAAATTCAAAGAGTTTCGACACGAAGTAGAAAAACAAACAGGCAAGAGTATTAAGACATTGCGGTCAGACCGTGGTGGCGAATACTTGAGTTATGAGTTTCAAGATTACTTGAAAGAAAATGGTATTCTTTCACAGTGGACTCCTCCTGGAACACCGCAATTAAACGGTGTGTCTGAACGGAGAAACCGTACCTTGTTAGACATGGTAAGGTCCATGATGAGTCGCACTGAGCTACCTATATCCTTCTGGGGATACGCATTAAACAGTGCAGTACTTATTTTGAATAAGGTTCCGTCAAAGTCTGTTGAACAGACTCCATATGAGATATGGACAGGGAGGAAACCAGGTTTCTCTTTCCTGAAGATTTGGGGATGCTGGGCATATGTTAAAGTTTGGAAGGTACCAAACTAGAACCCAAATCAGATAAATGCCTTTTCGTGGGATATCCTAAGGAAACCAAAGGATATTACTTCTATCACCCACAAGAGAACAAAGTATTTGTTGCTCTACATGCATTTTTCCTTGAGAAGGAATTCCTAGATGCAGTGGTAAGTGGGAGGAAAGTGGAGCTCGATGAAAATCGTAGTGATACTGTTCCTGGCAATAAATCAACGACGGAACATAAACAGACCATCCAGGATGAGTCTGTACCACAATCTTCATATACACAAAGACCGCGTAGGTCGGAGAGAGTCAGGACAGTACCTGAGAGGTATGGGTTCCTGATCTCGCCTCATGTAGATATTAATCTTATTGAGGATAATGAACCAACTACGTATGAGGAAGCAATACATAATATTGATTCCGCTTTATGGCAAGATGCCATGAAGTCCGAGATGGATTCCATGTATGCCAACCAAGTTTGGACACTGGTTGATGCACCAGAAGGCGTAAAGCCTATTGGATGCAGATGGATCTTCAAGAAGAAGACCGACATGGATGGCAACGTGCAAACGTACAAAGCAGGCTTGTAGTAAAAGGGTATCGTCAGCAATATGGTATTGATTATGACTAAACTTTCTCACCCGTTGCCATGATTAATCCATTCGGATAATGCTTGCAATAGCTGTATATTTCGATTACGAGATATGGCAGATGGACGTTAAAACCACTTTCCTTAACGGAAACCTTTTGGAGGATGTTTATGCAACAACCTGACGGTTTTATCGTACCTAGACTTGCAAACAAGGTTTGTAAGTTAAATCGATCCATTTATGGATTGAAGCAAGCATCACGGTCATGGAATCAGCGTTTTGATGAGATTATAAAAGAATATGATTTCGTACAAAACGATGATGACCCTTGTGTATACAAGAAGGTTAGTGGGAGAGCACTGACTTTTATTGTCCTTTATGTCGACGATGTATTGCTTATAGGCAATGACATTCCCATGCTAACGTCGGTGAAAGCTTGGCTTTCATTAAAATTCTCCATGAAAGATCTGGGAGAAGCAGCCTTTATTCTGGAAAGATCTACAGGGATAGATCTAGAAAGCTGCTTGGACTCTCCTAGAGTACATATATTGACAAAGTGTTGAAGCGATTCAACATGGATCAATCCAAGAAGGGATTGATGCCGATGTCGCGTGGTATCTTTCTGTCTAAAGACATGTGTCCTAAGACTAATGAAGAGAGATAACATGTACGCGACCTGATGTGTCATATGCTTTGAGCATGTGCAGTCGCTATCAGGCCGATCCAGGTGAAGGTCACTTTGGGCAGTTAAGAATATCCTTAAGTATCTTAGACGAACTAAGGATGTTTTCTTAATTTATGGAGGTGGAGAACTTGAGGTGTCTGGGTACACCGATGCAAGTTTCCAAACCGACAAGGACGACTTCAAGTCGCAATCGGGGTACATTTTTTGTTTGAATAACGGAGCAGTGAGTTGGAAATCTTCCAAGCAAGATACTGTTGCCGATTTAACAACAGAAGCGGAGTATATTGCTGCGTCAGAAGCAGAAAAGGAGGCAGGCAGTTGGATCCGAAAATTCCTAATCGGATTAGGAGTAGTTCCGTTAGCAGCTGAGCCTGTGCCATTGTATTGTGACAATAACGGGGCTATAGCACAGGCTAAGGAACCAAGGTCTCATCAACGATCCAAGCATGTTCTTCGGCGTTACCATCTGATTCGGAGAGATTATACATCGTGGCGATGTAAAAGTCGAGAAGGTCGCATCGGATGACAACATTGCAGATCCGCTGACGAAGGCTGTTCTTCAGGATGTGTTTGAACGACATATACATAGTTCATGTATTAGATGCTTGAGTGACTGGCTATAGGCCAAGTGGGAGATTGTTAGACATTATGACCCATAGCGTCACTATTTTGTAAATGATATTGTATTATTGTACAAAATCAACTATGTGATAATGAAATTGCCTTTTACCGTTTTGTAAAATTATTTACTTTAATATATTAATGGCAAAAGTCCATATGATTAGTTCCGTATTGAGATGATATGAGACAATATCAATATAAAAGGTTTAATCATTAAATATCCCTAGTCGGAGTATTATCGAGATCGGACATCGATAATGCGGAATAGACTAGTATTGCACTTGTGCGAGTTGTGATGGCACAACGGCATAGTTCTCATATTTAAGTATTGGATACTTATGCAAGTGCGATAGGAGGTTGTGTTTTACCGATGGTACGGAAAACAGCTTCGCTCTGGACAGACCCCGCGGAATCCCATTGGTAGTATGTCTGCGTGTCTATGGGAGGCCGCATCAGGGTAGGTGTATATGGTCTTAACCTGAGACTTACATCGCTAGTACTTGCGACAATCGGTAAACTTTGGTTTTGGTGGTTCGGGGCTTTAACCGGTTCTGTGTACGCCTCTTCTGGGTTTATCGAGAATCGTAGTGTACTGGATGTGATGTCAAGATGGAAGTATCACTTCAGACATATGGAGATGATGATCACGCAGGATACAGAACTAGTACTCTATAAAAGGTTGCAACCGTCGGGACAATATGACCAGGTCAGGATTGTCCGATTTAAAGAGACTAGTTGTTTGATGTCCGATATATGTTTCGTACGGGGCAGACACATTTCCAGCCCCAGGCCTAACATGTGATCGTCCGATACTGGATCTATGTACGCGATACTACGGTATACTACGCTTGATAAAGATCTAATATTCCAATAAGAATATTCTGGAGAATTGGGTAGGCATGGCGCTTTGCTAGAAGCCACCTTGTCTGTAAATCGGTAAAAACGTAGTACGAGGTACGTACGTGTTCGGATTATCCGACGACCGTATTTACTGCCAACATATCCGGAGATCTCTTGGGTCGCTTCCTGAAGATTCACCTATGATGTTTGATTCGAACTTTATTAATCTTGGATTAATTGCGGAGAACCTTATCTTGGATAAAATGCCTATTAGGAGAGAGAACGATTAATTTGGAATTAATCGATAAAATAATATATTCGATATATTAAACGAAATTAGATTTCGACGCGGAATTAAAATCGGATTTTAATTCGGGCAAACGAATTAATTTAGAATTAATTCGTTAGCGATCTGAATAGTAATTCCGCTAGGCGTAATTATTTAATTCTCGTCGCGACGGAAATTCGTTGATTCGGAATTAGCGAAATTGAGCCCGAAAGTGTTTGCGGACACATTCATATTTTGAAACGAGTGGGACCCGCAAATCACATCGCGAAGTCTCATCACTTGACACGACTAGTGGATGGATGTATCTAGTCACCTTTATGGGATGATACATTGTCACTATTCTCTATGTAAGTTGATAAGGCCATTTAATGGCTTTTTGGGAGGGAAAACTTTTACACGGTTTTTGAAGGGTTTTATTTACCAAAATATTTTGGTAATAGTACTTCACTCATCATTTTCACGGTTTGGAAACAAGAAAAGAGAAAAGAAAACCAAAAGTCTCTCATTCCTTCTTCTTTCCTTGCTCACGCCGTGAGCTTCAAACAAGGGTAGAAAATTGTTTTCATCTTCTCCATTTTTGCTAGCACAATGAGGGATCAAAGGAGGTGATAGGGAAACAACCTTGGAGCTTGGAATACAAGAAGACTTGAAGCTTCTCTCAATTGTTCTTGGCCGAAACTTCACCTTGAAGACTCAAGGATTCTCTTCATCATTTTCGTCACAAGCTTTGTAAGTATGATTCCGCCATGCTTCAAGCTTTGCATGTATAAAATGTGTATTTCTTTGGCTTATACTTTCTTTGGGACTAATTATAGAAACCTACATGTTATCCTTGGAACTCCTTTCATAAACCTCATTACTCCTTATACCGTTAATTATGATGGTATAACCTTTAAAGCAAAAAATAAAAAATTGAAGTTTTCCTTTATTGAAAAACCTAAAACAATAAATTTGAATATTGTAAAAGCTTGTTTTGTTTAGCAGAACCATGTTAGTGTTTTGTTACAGAAAAAACAAAATGACTTACTTTATTTAAAAAGGATTTAAATATTGAAAGACTTGAAAAACAATTACAAACTGATTTCATATAACAAAAGATTAATGATTTCAAAGTATTAATTGAAGAAGAAATCTGTGCTGATCTACCTTCTGCTTTTTGGAATAGAAAGCAACATTTGATAGATCTTCCTTATGAGTCCTCTTTTGATGAAAAACAAATTCCTACAAAAGCTAGACCTATTCAAATGAATATGGACTTAGAAAAACATTTTAGGAATGAGATCAAAGATTTAGAGTCTAAAGGACTAATTGTTAAGTCTAGGTCTCATTGGTCGTGCGCTGCTTTCTATGTGAATAAAAACTCTGAGATAGAAAGAGGTACACCAAGACTTGTGATCAATTACAAGCCTTTAAATAAAGCCCTAAAATGGATTAGGTATCCCATACCTAACAAAAAAGATTTGCTTCAAAAACTTCACTCTGCTTTCATATTTTCAAAATTTGATATGAAGTCAGGTTTTTGGCAAATTCAAATTCATCCTAAAGACCGTTATAAAACTGCTTTTACTGTTCCATTTGGACAATTTGAATGGACGGTTATGTCGTTTGGTTTAAAGAATGCACCTTCTGAGTTTCAAAGGATTATGAATGACATTTATAACCCTTACTCCGAATTTTGCATAGTTTATATTGATGATGTGTTAATCTTCTCAAAAGACATTGATCAACATTTCAAACATTTAAAGACTTTTTATTTTGCCACTAGGAAAGCTGGCCTAGCCGTTTCTAGTACAAAGATTTCTTTGTTTCAGACTAAAATTAGATTCCTAGGACATTACATTTCCAAAGGAACAATTACACCCATTGAAAGATCCCTAGCTTTTACTGATAAATTTCCTGATAAAATCCTTGATAAAACCCAACTCCAAAGATTTCTAGGAAGTTTAAATTATGTTCTAGACTTTTGTCCTAATATCAATAGGATTGCAAAACCCTTACATGATAGGTAAAGAAAGTTCCTGTCCCCTGGACTAATGAACACACTAAAGCTATTAGATTAATAAAGGATACCGTTAAAGAAATCCCCTGTTTGTATTTAGCTAACCCTAGTTTACCAAAAGTTGTTGAAACTGATGCGTCTGACTTAGGGTATGGTGGTATTCTAAAACAAGTTGAGAATGGTAAAGAACAAATAGTCCAAGATGTTTCTGCCCATTGGAATGATTGTCAGAAAAATTATTCTACTATTAAAAAATAGATTTTATCCATTGTTTTATGCATATCCAAATTCCAAAGTGACATGCTAAATCAAAAATTTCTACTTAGAATTGATTGTAAAGCTGCAAAACATGTTTTAGAAAAAGATGTTCAAAACATTGCATCTAAATAATTTTTTGCACGTTGGCAAGCAATTTTGAGTGTTTTTGATTTTGAAATTGAATTTATTAAAGGAGATAAAAATTATGTTCCTGATTTTCTAACCAGAGAATTTCTCCAAAACAGATAATGCCGCCCAAGAAAAAAGACACTGGCAAAGCCAAGTTTATTGAGCCCTCTGTCCAAAACCCTTACAAAGACTCCCAATCTCCTCCACTAATTCCAAAGCTAGCCTTAGGCATTCCTATAAAATCTTGGGTTGACACAATCCAAGAAGAAGAAGAATCTTCATCTAAAGCAATTACTTCTCAAGACCAGGTAAATGAATGGATTGAATCCATTTCCAAATCTCCTGAACTCCTACTTGCTTTACAAAAATTTTCAAAAAGTCAAGAAATCCAAAAATCTTCTTCCAAAGAAATTCCTTTCCCAAAAACCCAAAAAGAAGTTGTTTTACGTGGAAGTTCATCTTCCCAAATTATTTCACAAAAGCCTTCACAAAAATCGGATTGGCATGATAAAACCTATCACCAAAATATTTTAAGTGTTGAAGATGGGTTTTATAATCCTGATCCATTTATTACTCTTTCAAAGTTTTTTCCAAAGGGTTGGTTTTTCAAACCTTGGGATTTGTCAAAACCCCAATCCTTTTATCAAGACATTCTTGAATTCACAGAATCTGTGAAATTCAAACACTTTTTCCTTTCAGATGCTCATTCTGAGCCGGCCTATTCTACGGCCACTATCCTTAAAGTCATTTCTCCAAAACAATGGAGAGAACCCCTTCATAACCCTAAATTTTTCCCTGCCAATTCCAAAATAGATTAAACCATTGCTATCCTACTCCTATTGGGATTACCAACAAGCGTGGTTTAATACCTTCCTAATTCAAAATCCTAAGAAAAGCCATTCATGGTTATTTTTCTTTAATTCCAAATAACCGTTGAAAGCCTTCCAAACTGGTTCCAAAATTGGTGGAACTATTATGGACCAAGCCCAGATATCCTAACCCCTAATGCAAAATCTTGTTTAAACCTTTTCAAAGCCCATTATGTTCCCTCTGCTTCAGAGAAAAGATTTCCCCCTTTTCTTTGTTTTTGTACAAATTTCTTTTTACCTTAGGTCTGGATGTGGAGTCTTCAATTTCACACTCATGAAACCCATTTGCTCATCCAAAGAACCTTCAAAGTTAAATGGTGGTCGAAATTTGATGAAGAGTCCAAGCTGTCCCATCATATGGTCCAGCAGTGGCTCTGTTCTAAAGGACATTTAAAATCAAATGTTGAGGAATTTAAAGCCCAAAGTACTTTCCTCTCTCAGAAGTCTTCGGCCCAGTCTCTCTTGGCGGGTGCCAAATCTGAAGAAGAGTATTTTCAAATTATGCAACATCTCCTTGCTTCTAGGCCTGCTTCATCTACTGCCAACTCATCAAGTAGAGGGGAGCCACAACCTTTTATTTCCCTTGGAGATGATAACGAAGACGACTGTTTCGGTATTTCTCCTCATTAAAGCAATAAAAAAAAAATATTTGAGTAAAAGAAAATTATTTTCTTTTCCCCTTTACTCACTATTCTCATCACGAGAAAAAAGCTGTGGGATAAGAAATTTTCAAAAACTTTTTACTGCATCAGAAGAGCATCCAAAGCACAGCACAGAAACCGGTGGGACCACGAGCATCTTATGACAAAGCCATGTGAAACAAAAAGCCATGTGAAGAAAGCAGAGCATCTTACTATTCAAAGCACGTTACAAAAGCCACATGACAAAGCCATGTGAAACAAAAGCATCCAAAGCCATGTGAAGAAAGCAGAGCATCTTACTATTCAAAGCACGTTACAAAAGCCAGAAAAGCAGAGCATCTTAATGTTTTTGATAATTGTAATAATTCAGAGTAGTTGGTTGATTGGGTATATAGTTCCCATTAACTCTCAGAGGAGAGCATCCTTTAGTTATCCATTTTTTTTCTCTGGACTCCATCTTCTCTAAAAAGAAAACCTTTCTCTTAGTTTTTAGTTTTAGATATAGTTCTTCTAAAGAAAATGTAAGCATGTATTTTACTAAAGAATACAAAGCTGTTTACTTTTCCTGTAATTTATTTTGCAAAAGCATGCTTGCAGATTGATACTTATATCAATTCTGCCATTAAAAACTGCTACTGATCCTCTGAGGCAAAGAGACCAGATCTCTCCCCTCAGTTGTATTTTCTCTTCTCCCTCCTCCTTTAGAGCACCATTTCTGGGATCCAGATCTGGTACTGTGTTTGCAAACCCAGAGCCAATATTATTAAAATCTTTTTAATTATATTATATCATCTGTATGAATTATATTATTTGAGATCCTGTCGTGTATGGTTGAGCTCATTTATTTAAATCTTACACACAACCAAATAGTGTTGAAAACGTTTTGGAATACTTAAATTTTGGTTTTTGGAAAACCAATACACAACAACTTTGGTAACAAGTTGAAAATAAAAACTCTATCTTTCTCTCTCCTTTTGTCGTGAGCATCTTCCTCCTCTCCATTGAATTTTTATTCAAAAATCAAGCAAGCTAGCACTTAAGGAGTCTTGTGAGGTGATAGGGAAACTCACCCTTGGGTTGGAAACACTCAACACTAAGCTTGGAACTTCCAACATACAAAGATTTGTGAAAATCACTTATCCGATCAATGTAAGTTTTTTCCGCAACTCACTTGATTATTCACACGCAATATCATCACTTAGAGACCTTGGGCATGTCTAGGACACTAACACCCTAGTGACTATCATCAATATCCATCCTCTCGAGATCATCCTCTGAGTAGACCTGCAAAATAGAAAACAATGGAGAGTGAGAGGGTTAGATCGTTTGAAAGACATAGTGAATGAAAAGTTTAAAACGGGAATTAAAATGCTCTAAGAAAAAAATTATTGTTCTAAAATCAAAATCATCTCAAGAAAGCTAATCTTTTGTGAAAAACTATTTTCTTGTCTGAAAATAAATCTCTCTCTGTAAAACTATCTAGAAACTTATTTCTTTCTGTAAAAATCAGAGATCTCTCACAAAACTAATTATTTCTGAAACTCTTTCATAAAACTATTATTTCTAAAAATTTCATCTGGAAAACAATTGACGTGTCGGGCGTTACGTATCGCCGTCCTCCAAGTCACTGACCTAGAGACAGAAGCGCTAATCAATGCGGTCATCAGGCCCTAAAATTAGGATCTAAGGGCGTCCTGCAGTACTGTCCCCCTAGTCCTGAAACTACATGTGCACATGTCTGCTGTATCCATCAATTCCATAATCTGTCAATTCCAAAAGTCTCTAAATTGGGTTTTTCACCCAATCTAAAAAAATCTTAAAAGAAATCATTTCAAAATATCAAAAGCATGATAACATTTCTCAACTGGTCAAAAAATTATTTTTAACTAATCAAATTATTTTGGAAAATTGGTCTCGTCTCAAAGTATAACTTAAACATAAATAAATTCATTTAACTTTATAAAATCAATAAAATATTATGAAAATAAAATATCCCCTCACAGATTTGGAAACAAATTGGCACTACTTCACAGTGTTGAAGAAAGTCATGGTTCCTGCCAATAAGTTATAAACCAAAGTTCAGGGGCTGTTCGAAAAACAAGTTAGTGTTGGTGTTTGCTAAGGTCCCAAGATCATTAAACAAGCATGAAACAAATGTCTGAATACAACGAGAGAGTTGCAGAATACTCACATTGATTGGTTGAGCGATGCGGCAATGAACAAAACTTGAAATTCTGCTCACTGCATGGCTCACGGCAGTTTCTGTTTTTCATCTCCAAGATTTCGGCTTTGGATCATCTTCGTCAAGCTCCAAGCTTCGTCAAACGATTCCAAGCTCATTAGTGGACTTCCCTATCACCTTCGCATGTCTCTCGGAGTGCTAGCTCTCATGATTTTTGCCACAAAAATCTAGCACTTAAGCTTCCCTTTGCTCTCGGTTTTTCCCAGAAAAACAAGTCAAGAACAGCCCAAATGGGCGTGAATTGCTTTCCATCAACCCACATCAATCAATCAATCAATTGTCACATCACTCAAAGTGCCGTGTGATTTGACGCTTGATGCGACTAACGATTTGACGATTGATTTGACTTGCGTGCCGCACTCGAATTCGAAATGCGAATGCACTCACAAATAATCTCGGGCTCAGGTTCGCTAATTCCAAATTAACGAATTTTCCGTTGCGACGTAATTAAATGATTATGCCTTGCGAAATCACTAACGAATTAATTCTAAATTAATTCGTTCGCCCGAATTAAAATCTAATTTTAATTCCGCGTCGAAATCCAATTTCGATTAATATATCGAATATATTAATTTAACCGATTAATTCCAAATTAATTGTTATCTCTCTTTAATTGATATTTTATCCCAGATAAAATATCTCCGCAATTAATCCCAAATTAATTTTCTCTCTCATCTAATTAATCCCAGATTAATTAAAAGTGCGAGTCATACGTCATCGGTGAATCTTCGGGAAGTACCAATGAGATCCCCGGATATGTTGGCAGTAAATTACGTCGTCTGACTATCCGAACACGTAAGTACCTAGTACTACGTTTATACCGATTTATAAGACAAGGTCGGCTTCTACCAAAGCCCCATGCCTACCCAATTCTCCAGAAATATCCTTACAGGAATAAAGGATCTATATCAGGCGTAGTATACGTAGTATTGCGTATGTCGATCCAGTACCGAATGATCAAGTGCTAGGCCTGGGGCTGGAATTGTGTCTGCCCCGTACGAAGCACATATCGGATGTCTGGTAACTAGTCTCTATAATCGGATAAACATGACCTTGTCATTTTATCCCGATGACTGCAGTACTTACGAGTACTAGTACCGTATCCTACGTGACCATCATCTCCATATGACTGGAGTGACACTTCCATCTTGACATCACACCCAACACACTACGATTCTCGATATACCTTGAAGAGGTGTACACAAAACCTGTTAAAGCCCTGGACGACCACATCCAAAGTATATTGATTGTCGCAAGCATTAGCGGTGCAAGTCTCAAGTTAAGACCAAATACACCTACCCTGATTTCGGACTTCCACAGACACATAGTCATACTACCAATGGAATTCTGAGGGGGTCTATCCAGAGTGAAGTTATTTCCTGTACCATCAGTAAAACACAACCTCTTATTACACTTGCATGAGTATCATATACCCAAATATATGAGAACTATGTTTTTATGCCCTCACAATGCGCACAACTGTAATACTAGTCTTTTACGTATTTATCGATGTCCAATCTCGATAATACTCTGACTAGGGATATTTAATGATTTATCCTTCGTGGACTGATACTGTCTCATATCATTCTCAATCCAGGAACAAATCATAGGGACCTCCTATCATTTATATATCTTGGTGATCTAATCACAAATGATAAGAGAGCAATCTCTTTTGTCACATAGTTAATTTGTACAACAACACCGTGATCTGTACAAATAGTGATGCTATGGGTCATAATTGTCCAACAATCTCCCACTTGGCCTATAGCCAGTCACTCGAGTGTCTTACACCCGAACTATATATGGTTGGCTCAAACTACTAAGAAACGCTTTCGTCATTGGATTTGCATGATTATCGTCTGATGTGATTTATTCGATCATCACATCACTACGATGTATGATCCGAACGAATCAGATGAATATCGAAGTATGTATATGGATCGTTGATGAGATAATTAATTCTTTAGCCTGTGCTGACGCCTAGCTCAGCTGCTAACATAATTATATCTAATCTAATTAGATTTGTTATCAACCCAAATGGCTTCAATTGCCGACTCAGCTGCAGCAATTACCCGCATTTATTGTTTATTCGGTAACAGTAT
This sequence comes from Zanthoxylum bungeanum, assembly GCA_019454045.1. Lineage (NCBI taxonomy): Eukaryota > Viridiplantae > Streptophyta > Magnoliopsida > Sapindales > Rutaceae > Zanthoxylum > Zanthoxylum bungeanum. Next base: position 24,801 of record SKCR01017160.1, read on the forward strand.
CTTGCTTGGAAGATTTCCAGCTCACTGTTCCGTTATTCAAACTGTATAGTACCGTTTATGACTTATAGTCGTTTTATCGGTTAGGAAACTTGCTACAGCGATCCCAGTCACTTTAAGTTCTCCATCTCCATAGTATAAGATAGTATCCTTAGTTCTCTAAGGTATTAAGTATGTTCTTAACTTCAATCCAGTAACTATCACTCGGATTGGCCTGTTTGTGAATCCATATGCTCAAATCGTATGAGACACCAGGTCACGTACATTTTTCAATGTACGATTTCTCGGAAAGTTTTATCGAAAGCCAAGCTTTCTCCGATTGTTTTTATGGGATTATCATTTCCAAGAAATGACACATATTATCATTATTGTATAGGACAGCCATTGTCAGTGCGCTCCCACTAACCTCCTTATATGCACAAGAATATTTTACGTTTTGAATTAAATCATAAATCATTATGATTACATCAAAATGATAATTCCAAGAACTCAATGATTGCTTCAATCCAAACATGGATCGAATAACCTGCAACCTTGTTTGCTAGTTTAGGTACGACAAAACCGACAGGATGTTGTAAACATCCTCCAAATGGTTTCCTTTTGAGGAATGCGATTTTCCCGTTAAGTTGACATATTTCATAAATGAAACATGCAGCATTAGCAAGCATTATCCAAATGGATTTACCGTGGCAACAGGTAAAAGGTTGAATCGTAATCAACATAATGTTGATAACGATACCTTTCCGCTACAAGCCTAGCTTAGTACGTTGGTATGTTGCCATCCATGTATGTCTTCCTTGAAGACTTACATAGTACCATTAGGCACAATGTCTTGCGGTACAACAACTAGTATCCAAACTTAGTTGTTATACATGGAATCCATTTCGGATATCATGGCACTTTGCCATAATAGGGAGTCGATACCTTGTATCACTTCCTCATACGTAGTCAGTTAGTATACCTCAATAAGATAGACATCTTTATGAGGTGAGATCAGAAACCCATACCCCAGGTTGTTTTCTGACTCTCTCCGACATACGCGGTTATTGTGTATTCAAAGATTATGGTATAGTTTCATCCTTGATGAACTATATGTGTTCCATTAAGATTCGGTGCCTTGAACAGTATTACTCTGATTTTCATCGAGTTTTACTATCCTCCCACTTACCACTGCATATCGGTATTCCTCTTAGGAAAACCGCATGGTGAGCAACAATCTAATTATTCTCTGGTGAGATGTATAAGTACTATACTTTGGTATCCCTAGGATAACCTACAATTAGGTACTTATCTAATTTGGGTTTTAGTTTGGTATCATCCAAACATATGCCTAGAATCCCAAATTTACAGGAATGTCCCAAATTTACAGGAATGAGAAACCCGGTTTCTTTCCTATTCATATCTAATATGAAATCTGTCAAACAGATTTTTATGGAACCTTATTCTAAATAAGTTCTGCACTATTTATGCTTATCCATAGAAGGAAATGGTAGCTTAGAGTGACTCATGATTAACCTTATCATGTCTAACAAAATTCGATTACTCATTTCGGACACACCGTCAAATTGACGTGTTCCGTGACGAGTCCTCTTTGAAAGAATAATATACTCTTTAAAGTATATTAGAAACTTATTGCTTAAGTATTTTCATTACGGTCTAACCGTGACGGTTTAATACTTTAGTCGATCTGTTTGTCTATTTCGTGTCGAAACTTTAAAAGTTTCCGATTTGTGTTTAAAAGAAACACATAACCATAACGTGATGCCACATCCGTAAAGGTCACGAAATATTCATATCCATATCTAGCCTAGCTAGACATGGGCCACTTGCTTCACTATGAACTAGGGCTAACAATCGGTGGCATTTACATTTTTACCAAGTAATGTGTTTTAGGCACTTTGCCCAATAAACTAGATTCGTTGACTTTATTTGAATGGAATCAAATCAGTCCGAGTACCACTCTTCAAAAGTATGGATATACGATTCTTGTTTAATTGTGTCCCAGACAACAATGCCACAAATTATTTTCTTCTGATCAAATCAGTTTGAGCTATTTGTTTGTCATGTTATATATTGAGATTTATTTATATTCAAAATATAAATCATGTTATTCACATCTAATATCCATCCGATATACATTATTCAAACATCACAACCATGTATTCATACAAGCATGTTATCAATCAATCTAATCCAATTAATTAATCTTGATAATTAGTGATCATCCAATGTTCAAACAACGATTTGATTTTGTTCGAGTCAAACTCGTTTTTTCGAATAAGTACTTAAAGTACTAATTCTATGAATTAAATTAAATTACATAATTAAATCCAATTTAATACACATTTAATTCTAATTCATTATTTAATTCCAAATTAAATATTACACTTTATAAAATAAACCTTTACGACTTAAATTCCAAATTTAATCGTTTCGGGTCTCAAAGCCCGATTAATATCCAATATTAATTTAATTAAAGTCTAATGGGCTTTTAATTAATTTCTTGAGGCGTGGACTTTTGGTCAACTCGGGTCAAACCCGCAACCAAAGTCCAATCCGGGAGTTACCCCATAAGCCCATAAATTAATTTAGGCCCATTAGGCCCAATTAAACGTTAAAGGTTCATTAGTCGCATTTGGGCCTTTTGGAAGCGGTTTTGGGCCTAATTGGATCCAACCAATTTTGGCCTAAACAACCTTTGTACAACAAAGTCCAATAAACCCAATAACAACTTAAAAAGCCCAAATCCAATTTTAAGCCCAATAATTTAATTTCAAAAATTCCAATTTTCAATTAAATTACCTAAAGTGTATAGCATTATTAATTACCCAAATCAAAGTTTCCAAAACACTAAATTTGTCCAATTAATCATGCTTAACATCAATTAATCATGTCCAACATAATTAAATCAAAATCAAACCCAATTTATACATGCTAAAGTCTCGGCCATAAGGGGAAAAAATGCCCAAATCAAATTCAATCCAATTGAACCCAATCAAACATAAATTCAACATCCCCAAATGATTTCTAAGTCATCCAATGAACAAAAAAATCAAAAAACCAAGACATTAGGGAACTTGCCAAATTTGGCCATCACAAGCAAATTGGGGAAAAAATTGTTCCAAACACTTTTCATCAAATTGATCTAATCAATCATCAATTAAACAACATTTAAGCATTCTAAATAATCCAATTTCATTAAACATGCTCAAAATCAAGTTTACCCAAATTTGTCATGCCCAAAATTTAGGGAAAAATGGATCCAACCAAATTTCATGAAATTGATTATGCACAACATCAATTCAACCTCATTCAAGCATACTATACTAAACAATTTAATCATTTGATGCTCAAATTGAGTTTACCCAAATTAAAGTTTTGGCCAACATTAAGCAAATTGGGGAAAATCAATCCAATTAATTTTTTATCAAATTGATTACATATAACTCTAATTTATTCATATACAAGCATTCTTAAACAAACAATTTGTTAAAATCATGCTTAAATCAAAAAGCCCCAAATTTTGCTCAAGAACCCTAATTCGTTTTATGCAACCAATAGCTTCTGATACCATTGTAGAGTTTCAATCAAGTCCCAAGATCATAAATCATGCATAAAAACGAATAGAATACAACCAAGGAGTAAGGCGGAATTCATACTCACATTGATGGGTTTTGATGAAATGAAGAATACAAGCCTTCAAGCTTCTCAAACTCGCGGTAATGGAGCTCCTTGTGCTGTTGGACTGCTCGGTTTTGGTCCTTCTTGTCTCTCCAAGATTCGGCCATGGATGGACTCCATGGAAGCTCCAAGCTTCAAGCTCCAAAATTGATTCCAAGCTCACAAATTTGTTTCCCTATCACCTATGTATCACTCATGGTGTGCTAGCACTATTCTTCTTCCTTGCTTCCCTTTGATTCGGTCAAACCAGAAACATTTTTGTGAAGAATTCGGCTTGAAGCCGTGAGAAAGGAAGAAGAAAAAGAGAGGGAAAAAAGAGAATGCGTATCTCTTGCATGTAAGTGAGAGAAGATAAAGCTTTAATATATATATTTATTATATTTACCAAGTAAATTAAATAAAACATATATATTACTTTAATTCAAAAGTCAAAAAGTAAAAAGCAAATGTTGCTTTTTCAACTTCTACATCAATCATTCAAATCAAGTGACAACATGTCACATCACTCAAAATGACATTTGATTTGACGCTTGATGTGACTATCGATTTGACGCACGATTTGACTTGCGTGCCGCACTCGAATTCGAAATGCGAATGCGCTCGCAAATAATCCCGGGCTCGGGTTCGCTAATTCCAAATTAACGAATTTTCCGTCGCATCGTAATTAAATGATTACGCCTAGCGAAATCACTATTCACGTCGCTAACGAATTAATTCTAAATTAATTCGTTCGCCCGAATTAAAATCTAATTTTAATTCCGCGTCGAAATCCAATTTCTAATAATATATCAAATATATTATTTATCGATTAATTCCAAATTAATCGTTCTCTCTTTTTAAACGATATTTTATCCGAGATAAAATATCTCCGTAATTAATCCCAGATTAATTTTCTCTCTCTTCTAATTAATCCCAGATTAATTAAAGTGCGAGTTATACATCATCGGTGAATATTCAGGAAGCGACCCATGAGATCTCCGGATATGTTGGCAGTAAATACGGTCGTCGGATTATCCGAACACATAAGCACCTCGTACTACGTTTATACCGATTACAAGACAAGGTTGGCTTCTAGCAAAGCGCCATGCCTACCCAATTCTCCAGAAATATTCTTACAGGAATATATAGATCTGTATCAAGCGTAGTATACCGTAGTATTGTGTATATCGGCCCAGTATCGGATAGTCACGTGCTAGGGCTGGGGCTGGATAAGTGTCTGCCCCGTCCGAAGCACATGTCGGATGTCTGGTAACTAGTCTCTATAATCGGATATGCATGACCTAGTCATAACATCCCGATGGTTGCGCAACACTTAAGAGCACTAGTACCGTATCCTGCGTGACATCATCTCCAATATGACTGAAGTGATACTTCCGTCTTGACATCACACCCAATACACTACGACTCTCTGATAAACCCATAAACGAAGTGGTGTACGCAGAAACGGTTAAAGCCCTGTACTACCAAGACCAAAGTCTACCGATTATCGCAAGTATTAGCGATGCAAGTCTCAGGTTAAGACTATACACACCTACCTTGATTTCGGCCTCCCATAGACACATAGTCATAATACCAATGGATTCCGAGGGGTCTATCCAGAGCGAAGCTGTTTCCTGTACCATCGGTGAAACACGACCTCCTATCACACTTGCATAAGTATCCAATACATTATATATGAGAACTATGCGGTTGTGCCCTCACAACGCGCACAAGTGCAATACTAGCCTATTCTGCATTATCGATGTCCTGTCTCGATAATACTCCGGCTAGGGATATTTAATGATTAATCCTTCGGGGACTGATACTGTCTCATATCATTCTCAATCCAGGAACTAATCATAGGGACCTCTCTTCATTTATATATCTATGGTGATATAATCACAATGATGAGAGTGCAATTTCCTTGTCACATAGTTAATTTGCTACAACAACATAATGATCTGTGCAAATAGTGACGCTATGGGTCATTTTGTCCAACAAACATCATTTAAATATTAGTCCAACTAACATTTAATTGATTTGACGAATGATATTTGTTTGAGCGCGTATGGCAAGTAATTAAACGAATATTGCAAATTCAATTCTTGCCTCCCATTATTTTTCGGCGAGCCTCTAACCCTCTGTCGAGTACTCGGGAAACCGTGTTTCCTAGCGGGCTAGGATCCCATTAAATATCACACAATCTTGACTTTGGCCAACAAATTGTATGATAATTAACTAGGTAGATCTCGAAGATCAATTGGATCCAATCCAATTCCTAGATCCACTAGGGGGACGTCCAAGTCCGAAACATATATCTTATATATGCCAATATATCCAATATATTACCTAACCTTTTTCCTCTGAATCAACTAAGCCTTGGCTTTGGCACAACAAACTTAGTGATCCCAACCAAGCGCGACCCATTGACCATGGAAAGCTTCGTAATCAATGTCGATGGATAAGAAGTGGTCTTGACTTTGGGCAACAAACCACAACTGGACAAGACACCAATATGGAAGAAAGCCTCGTGATTAAAACACATCTTCAACGGACAGGGCTTGACTTTGGCCAACAACCCCTGCCAATATCGGATCTTGAGTAAAAATCACTCAATGGAAGGAAAATAAACGCTTGATATTTAACAAGGGTTTTTCGCGTGCAAATTGGCAACCAATTTATTATCTTTGTTAAGGTCTCATCATCATACACCCTTAAACATGCATTCTAAACACATAATAAAGTGCGTATAAATAAATAATAATGATATGCGGATGGATATTTTACACAATGATCCTAGATCAAATCTCTCCATTTCTCTCTCCCGGTAGCACATGTATTACTTCTACCCGTTACACTACACTTCTAAAGAAACCTCATTTACATTGAGGGGAATAGGTGAGAAGAGAATACAAAGAATAAGGAGGTAATAAGGCTGGACGCGTAGGTCCAATTAATAAATCAAATTTATTACAATAATTTCTAAAATTGTCCCACCCATCTAATATCCATCTGATATACATTATTCATGCATTGCAACCATGTATTCACACAAGCATGTTATCAATCAATCTAATCAAATTAATTAATCTGATAATTAGTGACCATCCAATGTTCAAACAACGATTTGATTTTGCTCGAGTCAAACTCGTTTTGCGAATAAGTACTCAAAGTACGAATTCTCGAGTTAAATTAAACTACATAATTAAATCCAATTCAATTTGTATTTAATACTAATTCGCCATTTAATTCCAAATTAAATACTACACTTTATTAACGAACCTATAGGACTTAAATTCCAAATTTAATCGTTACGGGTCTCAAAACCCGATTAACGTCCAACGTCAATTCAATTAAATTCCAATGGGCTTTTAATTAATTTCTTAAGGCGTGGAATTTTGGTCAACTCGGGTCAAACCCAATAACCAAAGTCCAATCCGGGAATTACCCCATAAGCCTAGAAATCAATTTAGGCCCATTAGGCCCAATTAAATAATTAAAGGTCCATTAGTCGCATTTGGGCTTTATGGAAGCGGTTTTGGGCCCAATTGGATCCAACCAATTTTTCCTAAACCCTTCTTGGTACAACCAAGCCCAATAACAACTTTAAAAGCCCAATTTACAAAATAGGCCCAATTTAATTAAATTCCAAAAATCCTATTTCTTAATTTAATTAAACAAAGTGCATAACATAATTAATTACCCAATTAACATTTCTAAAACATCAATTAGCCTAATTAATCATGCTCTTTAACATTAAATCATGTCCAACACAATTTATCAAAAATCAAACCAATACATGCATTTAAAGTCTCGGCAATGGTAGGGAATTTTAAATCGATTTCGATTTCAATCCAATTGAATCCACAATCAATATTAAATCAACTTTCCCGAATGATTCAAGTCATCCAATGATCAAAAATCAAAAAATTCCAAGACAATATAGGGCACATGTATTCGGCCAAGCCTTAACAAATTGGGGAAAATTGTTCCAAATCAATTTTCATGAAATTGATCCAATCAATATTCAATTAAACATGTTTTAAGAATACTCAAACATCCAATTTAATCAAATCATGCTCAAAAACATTTTACCCAAATTTTAAGCCCTAACAACTTTCATGCTCAACCTTGCTCAAGATACCATTATTGGTGTTTGCTAAGGTCCCAAGATCATTAAACAAGCATGAAACTGTTGGAAAAAATGACCCATAGCGTCACTATTTGCACAGATCATTGTGTTGTTGTAGCAAATTAACTATGTGACAAGGAAATTGCACTATCATCATTTGTGATTAGATCACCATAGATATATAAATGAAGAGAGGTCCCTATGATTAATTCATGGATTGAGAATGATATGAGACAGTATCAATCCCCGAAGGTTTAATCATTAAATATCCCTAGCCAGAGTATTATCGAGACTGGACATCGATAATGCGGAATAGGCTAGTATTGTACTGTGTTGCGTTGTGAGGGCACAACGGCATAGTTCTCATATATATAAGTATTGGATACTTATGCAAGTGCGATAGGATCGTGTTTCACCGATAGTACGGGAAACAGCTTCGCTCTGGATAGACCCCTCGGAATCCCATTGGTATTATGACTATGTGTCTATGGGAGGCCGAATTCAAGGTAGGTGTGTATAGTTTTAATACCTGAGACTTACATCGCTAATACTTACGATAATCGATAGACTTTGGTCTTGGTGGTACAGGGCTTTAACCGGTTCTCGTACACACCACTTCTGGGTTTTTCAGAGAGTCGTAGTGTATTGGGTGTGATGTCGAGACGGAAGTATCACTTCAGTCATAGTGGAGATGATGTCACGCAGGATACGGTACTAGTGCTCTTGAGTGATGCGCATCCAATCGGGATATTGTGACCAGGTCATAAGTATCCGATTATAGAGACTATGTTACCAGACATCCGATATGTGTTTCGGACGGGGCAGACACTTATCCAGCCCCAGCCCTAGCACGTGACTATCCGATACTGGGCCGATATACACAATATATTGGTATACTACGCTTGATACTGATCTTAATATTCTTAGATAAATATGACCAGAGAATTTGGTAGACATCGTGTTTTGCTAGGAGCCGACCTTGTCTCGTAAATCGGTAGAACGTAGTACTTGGTACGTACGTGATTCGGATACACCGACGACCGTATTTACTGCCAACGTATCCGGGGATCTCATGGGTCGCTTCCCGATAATGCACCGATAACGCATAACTCACACTCATTAATAATCTGGGATTATATAGAAGAAAGAAAATTAATCTAGGATTAATTACGGAGATATTTTTATCTAGGATAAAATATCGTCTAGAGAGAGAATAAGATTAATTTGGAATTAATCGATGAATTAATATATTCGATATATTAAACGAAATTAGATTTCGACGCGGAATTACAATTAGATTTTAGTTCGGGCGAACGAATTAATTAGAATTAATTCGTTAGCGACGTGAATAGTGAATTCGCTAGGCGTAATCATTTAATTACGACGCGCAACGGAAAGTTCGCTAATTGAGAATTAGCGAACCCGAGCCCGAGTGTGATTGCGAGCGCATTCGTATTTCGAATTCGAGTGCGGCGACGCAAGTCACATCAAGCGTCAAATCAATCGTCACATCAAGCGTCAAATCAAAAGTCACTTTGAGTGATTGATTGATTGATTGATTTGATTGATGGATTGAGTGAAAGACACACATCAAATCACTTTATTAAAGTGACATTTGAATAGTGATGTAGGTAGGTGAAATAGTGACTAGCTAAAGACTTTTATCATTTAATTTATTAGATATATTATTTTGGTAAATGGTTTTTTAGCATATTTTCTAGGAAAATATATAAGACATTTATTAGGTAAATGTTTTACAAGTCTTCACTTTTTCACCTCTCTCTCCCTTTTGTTCTTCTTCACGCCAAAATGAAAGAAAACTCACTGTTTTCATACCAGTTCAGGCGTGAACTTTAGGGAAGGAATGAGTGGTTTTCATGGTGAAAAATCAAGTGCTAGCACACTTACGACTATTGCGAAGGTGTTAGGGAGGTTCACCCATGAGGCGGGACTCATCCGACGGAGTTTGGAGCTTCGAAATGAGACCCGAATTAGCTCAAACCAGTGAGCAAATCTGCATAGTGGCGTGGCAAGGCCAGTGGCTTTATGGCTTGATTCGTCTTCAAATCGACATAACCGATCAATGTAGTATTCCGCTATCTTCGTTGGTGTATTCGCACATTATTTCATGTCTTTTTTGATCTTGGGACCTAGATAATAACCAACATTGGCATCAAGAGCTATAGGTTCAAGCATGAAATTGTAGGGATTAAAATTTGGGTAAATTTGTTTTGAGCATGATTTGAATGAATTGATTGTTTAAGTATGCTTAAATGTCTAATTGCATTTTGGTTAGACCAATTTGTTGAAAATTGATTTGGAATAATTTCCCCCAAAAATATCATGTTGGCCGAATATGATGATCATTTTGGAATTCTTGGAATTTTTGTTTTGATTCATTTGATGAGTTGGAATCATTTAGGATAATGTTAATTTGGAAACTAATTGGATTTGGATTTGAATTGAAATAAAATCCCCAAATGATCACCTTGGCCGAATGGAATTATGCCCTAATGTCTGGTATCTTTGATTTTTGAACATTGGATGTATTGGAAATCATTCGGGATAAGGATTTAATATCGATTGTGAAATTAATTGGATTGAATTCGAATCGGATAAAAATCGCTCCCTTGGCCGAGACCTTTAAGCATGTAAATGGGTTTTGATTTTTATTAATTTGTGTTGGACACCAATTGATGAAATGCCCATGATTAATTATGTAAATTCATGTTAGAAATGTTGATTTGGGTAATTGATCATGTAATACACTTTGGTAATTAAATTGGGAAAATTGGATTTTTTGAATTTAATTATTTTGGGCCTATTTTTGATATTGGGCTTCTAATGTTGTAATTGGGCCTATTGGGCTTGATTTTATCAATTTGGGTTTAGGCCAAGTGGATTGGATCCAATTGGGCCTAAAACCTAACCATAAAGCCCAAATGCGACTTAATGAACCTTTAAAGTTCAATTGGGCCTAATGGGCCAAGATTGATTTATGGGCTTATGGGGTAAATCCCGGATTGGAATTTGGTTATCAGTTTGACCCGAGTTGACCAAAAGTCCTCGCCTTAA
>SKCR01017161.1:0-35517 GCA_019454045.1 Zanthoxylum bungeanum
TTCGGCATTTACTGTGTGTGCTCCATTTTGGAACGCCATTTTCAGCCTTTGCTGTGTGTGCTCCATTTTGGAACGCCATTTTCGGCATCTATTGTGTGTGCTCCATTTTGGAACGTCATTTTCGGCATTTCCTGTGTGTACTTCATTTTGGAACGCCATTTTCGGCCTTTGCTGTGTGTGCTTCTTTTTTGAACGCCATTTTCGGCATCTGCTGTGGGTGCTCCATTTTGGAGTGCCATTTTCGGCGTCTGCTATGTGTGCTCCATTTTAGGGCGCCATTTTCGGCATCTGTTGTGGTAGCGGTCCATTTCCAACCGTGTTGTGCGAGAATGTGGCTCATTTTTGAACTGTATTTGATGAGATGGTCTTTGCCGCTACAAACCTGCGAACACAAAACAAAATTGCATGTGTGTGATACGTATGCATGTATGCATGGATATGTATCATATTCCGATGGGTTAGGCCTTCCTTGGTCCATTTCCGAACCGTGCTCCATTTTTGAAGTGCTATTTTCGGCGATGTGAAAGTAGTCCATTTTCGAACCATGCTCCACTTTCGGAGTGCCATTTTCGGCGAGATGTGATAGTAGTCCATTTTTGAACCATGCTCCACTTTTCGGAGTGCCATACTCGGCCAAACTGATGCTGATGTGGCTCGCCCCTGGGACTCATCCCCAAAACTGAAACTGATGTGGGCCTCGGCCCTGGGACTCATCCCCAAAACTGAAACTGATGTGGGCCTCAGCCCCTAAACTGATGCTAATGTGGGCCTCGCCCCAAGCTGATACTGATGTGGGCCTCGACCCTGGGACTCATCCCCAAACTGTAACTGATGTGGGCCTCAGCCCTGGGACTCATCCCCAAAACTGAAACTGATGTGGGCCTCAGCCCCTAAACTGATGCTAATAATGTGGGCCTCACCCCCAAGCTGATATTGATGTGGGCCTCGCCCCCAATCTGATACTGATGTGGGCCTTTGCCCTGTGACTCATCCCCAAACTGATGTTGATGTGGGCCTCGGCCCTGGGACTCATCCCCAAACTGAAACTGATGTGGGCCTCGGCCCTGGGACTCAACCCTTAAACTGATGTTGATGTGGGCCTTAGCCCTGAGACTCATCCCCAAACTAAAACTGATATGGGCCTCAGCCTTGGGACTTATCCCCAAAACTGAAACTGATGTGGGCCTCAGCCCCTAAACTGATGCTGATGTGGGCCTCGTCCCCTAAGCTGATACTGATTCATTTCTGAAACTGACTGTACTGTTGTTGCTTCTGAAGATTCCCCATGTTCTAAACATCACTGAATTTCATAGTACCAAAGTTGAATGCTTTTCTCTAATATACTCATATTGCATAAGAGATTCAGTGAAATGAACGTCTTTATTATCATTTAAGAAAATGGTTCGAACATGTAGACTAGGAGGGATAACTTCATCATTCGCAACATTGCCTTCTTCCTTGCCCTATGGTTCTTCACTGTTATCCTTTATCTCAATGCAAGAAGCCTGGTGGTTGAGAGTTTGGAGGACAAAGGTTCGGGCAGGCCGGAGTTGATCATGTAAGTGGGTGGTGAAACGGAGTGGTAATTTGGTAGGGGGTTCCGATGTATGTTGGGTTGTTCTTTCTCAGGATCAGGTATTTTATGGCATCGATGAGGTTTTGGATTTCATGCCTAAGGCGGGTGCAGCTGTCAGTTTCATGGCCTCTCCTCTGATGGAAGTGACAATACAGGCTTAGGTCAAGGTTGGGTGGTATAGGATCTGGAAGTGGTTTAGGCTCTAAGGGTTTTAAAAGCCCTTGTCCCTTCAACATTTCAAGCACCTTTGACAAAGGTCTACCAAGATTGGAGAATCGCCTGTTCTTGACGGTAGCGACCTCGGCAGTAGCGGGCTTGGTCTCAGAAGGCCCCCTAAAAGTTCTTCTATTCTGGCCTTAAAACTTTCTGTTTTCAGCCTCTTCTTCCTCTATATCCATGACAGTTTCCCTCAACTGTCGAAAATCTGCAATCATGGAGGTCATTCTCCTCAACTTACCATAGATCGAGGGCTTAGTGCCCTTGATGATCATTTTAATCTGGTCCTTCTCAGAGGGCCGAGTCTACATTTTCAGAAGCTAGCTTCTCCACCGGTCTACATACTCCTTGAAGCTTTCTTCTGGCTTCTGCTTGGTATTCTCCATGTCGCGGAGCGACAAGTCAATCTATAGTTCTGTGACATACTGCTTCAGAAAAGCATCAGCTAGTTCCTTCCAATCTTCTTTAACATTTTTCCTAAGGTTGTGATACCATACTACAGGTGCTCCCTCGAGTGACATCCCAAACATCTTTTGGACTTGGCGCTGTGATAGGCCCACTGAACTCATCATTGAGACATATTGCCGCAGATGGACCCTCGGGTCCCCATTCCCGTTGAACTTGGCCATATCAGGCATCTTGAACTGAGCTGGCAGCTATTCTTCGAAGGTCAACGCCTCATACTCCAACAAGTCTTCATGTTTACCCCTTATTTTGCGGGTAATCGATTCTACTGTTGGTTTATTCTAAGGTCCCAAGATCAAATCAAGACATGAAAACAATGTGTGAATACATCAACGGAGGTAGCGGAATACTCACATCGATCGGTTGAGTCGATTTGGAGACGAATGAAGTGCAAAAACGTATTGCCTTGCGCACCAAACTGCAACAGTCCACTGTCCCTGCAAAACAGAATTTCGGGTCTCAAAACGAAGCTCCAAACTCCGTCGGATGAGTCCCGCCTCATGGGTGAACCTCCCTACCACCTTCGCAAGACTCGTAGTGTGCTAGCACTTGCGGTTTTCACCATGAAAACCCAACCCTTGCTTCCCTATAGTCACGCCCAAACTGGTTCCAAACCAGTGAAGAATGGCCACCATTGCCGTGAGAGGAAGAGAGAATTTGAGAGAGATTGAATTGTGTTGTTATTAAAATGATTTACCAAAAATCAATTTATATTTATGCCATAATATTTATTAAATTAATAATAAAATTATGACACTAAACATGCAATGGCTTAGAGTGTCAAACACTCAATTTCCATGCAATAACATTGAGTGCATTGTACACTATCTACATGCAATGCATTAGAATGACATGTCATGTGGGCCCCACACGTTTCCAAATGAAAGTGGGCCCACGTGCACTCACGCGTTCGGGTTCGATATTTCCGAAATACCGAGCTTACGTCGCGACTTTAATTCAATCGAATTTAAATAAATAATTGCGCCTGGCGAAATTATTATTTACGTCGCTAACGAATTAATTCAAAATTAACTCGTTTGCCCGAATTAAAATCTAATTTTAATTCCGCGTCGAAATCTAATTTCGTATAATATATCGAATATATTAATTTACCGATTAATTCCAAATTAATCGTTCTCTCTCTTTAGACGACATTTTATCCCGGATAAAATATCTCCGTAATTAATCCTAGATTAATTTTCTCTCTCTTCTATTATAATCCCAGATTATTCAAGAGTGCGAGTTGTGCGTCATCGGTGGATTATCGGGAAGCGACCCATGAGATCCCCGGATAATCTGGCAGTAAATACGGTCGTCGGAGTATCCGAATCACGTACGTACCAAGTACTACGTTATACCGATTTACGAGACAAGGTCGACTCCTAGCAAAGCACCAAGTCTTCCCAAGTTCTCCGGACATATTCATCAAAGAATATCAAAGATCTGTATCAAGCGTAGTATACAATTGTATTGTGCATATTGGCCCAGTATCGGATAGTCACGTGCTAGGGCTGGGGCTGGATAAGTGTCTGCCCCGTCGAAAACACATATCGGATGTCTGGAACTAGTCTCTATAATCGGATATTCATGACCTGGTCATAATATCACGATTGGATGCGCATCACTTAAGAGCACTAATACCGTATCCTACGTGACATCATCTCCATTATGACTGGAGTGACACTTCCGTCTTGACATCACATCCAATACACTACGATTCCTGATAAACCCAGAAGAGGTGAAACACAGAACCAGTTAAGATCCCCCACCACCAAAACCAAATTTTACCGATTGTCGTAAGTATTAGCGATGTAAGTCTCAGGTTAAGACTATACACACCTACCTTGATTTCGGCCTCCCATAGACACCTAGTCATAATACCAATGGGATTCCGAAGGGTCTATCCAGAGCGAAGCTGTTTCCCGTACCATCGGTGAAACACGACCTCCTATCGCACTTGCACAAGTATCCAATACTTATATATATGAGAACTATGTCGTTGTGCCCTCACAACGCGCACAAGTGCAATACTAGCCTATTCCGCATTATCGATGTCCAGTCTCGATAATACTACGGCTAGGGATATTTAATGATTAATCCTTTGTGGACTGATACTGTCTCATATCATCTCAATCCAGGAACTAATCATAGGGACCTCTCTTCATTTATATATCTATGGTGATCTAATCACAAATGACGAGAGTGCAATTTCCTTGTTACATAGTTAATTTGCTACAACAACACAATGATCTGTGCAAATAGTGACGCTATGGGTCATATTATCCAACAATCTCCCACTTGGCACATAGCCAGTCACTCGAGTGCCCTACACCCGAACTATGTAAGGTTCGCTCAAATTGCTGAGGAAAGGTTTTCGTCAGCGGATTTGTTTGATTATCGTTTGACGCGATTTACACGATCACCACATCGCCACGATGTATGATCCGAACGAATCAGATGATATAGAAGTATATATCTGGATCGTCGATGAGACCTTTAATTCCTTAGCCTGTGCTGACGCCTAGCTCAGCCGCTAACAGAACTATATCTAATCTAATTAGATTTATTATCGATCCAAATGGCTTCTATTGCTGCCTCAGCTGCAGCAATAATCCGCATTTGTTGTTTATTCGGCAACAGTTATCTTGCTTGGAAGATTTCCAGCTCACTGTCCCGTTATTCAAACTTTATAGTACCGCAGTATTTAATTGTTTGGAAACTTGCAGTGGTGATCCCAGTCACTTCAAGTTCTCCTTCTCCATAGTTTAAGATAGCATCTTTAGTTCTCAGAGATACTAACAGATGTTCTTAATCTTTAATCCAGTGACTGTCACTTGGATTGACCTGATCGTGACTCCATATGCTCGAAGCGTATGAGACACCCTATCAAGTACATTTTAAATGTACAATTTCCTAGAGAGTGTTAACAACTCCAAATCTATCCCAGTAGATCTTTATTCCTTGAATAAAGTTTGTTACTCCCCAGAATTCTACGGAGAATTCTATTGAAAGCCAAGCTTTCAACAATAGCTTTATGGGAATTTCACTGTCAGTGTGCTCTCCCACTAACCTCCTTATATACACAAGAATTATTTCGTTTTGAGTTAAATCATAAACCATTATGATTATTTCAAAACATCAGTTCCAAGAACCTTATGCTTGCATTGATCCAAACATGGATCGAATAACTCGCAAACCTTTTTGTCGGTTATACAAAATCGTCAGGATGTTGTAAACATCCTCCAAAAGGTTTCCTTTTCAGGAAAGCGATTTTGATCTATAACTGACACATTTCATAAATGAAATATACAGTTATTTTCAAGCATCTTCAAAATGGATTTACCATGGCAACAAGTAAAAGGTTGAACCGTTATTAACATAATGTTGATAACGATACCTTTTCGTCAAAAGCTTAGCTTTGCACGTTGGTATGTTGCCTTCCATGTATGTCTTCCTTGAAGACATTTAATGTACCATAGGCACAACGCCTTGTGGTACAACAACTAGTATCCAAACTAGTTGTTATACATGGAATCCATTTCGGATTCATGGCACTTTGCCATAACAGGGAGCCGATACCTCGTATCACTTCCTCAAACGTAGTCGGTGGATACACCTCACAAAGATTGACATCTTTATGAGGTTAGATCAGAAACCCATACCCTAGGTTGTTTTCTGACTCTATCCGATCTACGAGTTCTTGTGTATTTGAAGATTAATGGTATAGATTCATCATAGATGAACTATTGTGTTCCATTAAGGACTTCGTGCTTGAACAGTATTACTCCGATTTTCATCGAGTATCACTATCCTCCCACTGACCACTGCATATCGGTATTCCTCTCAGGAAAACCGCATGGTGAGCAACAATTACATTGTTCTCATGTGGGATTTATAAGTACTTATACTTAAGGTTTCCCTTAGGATAACCTATATTGGCACTTATCCAATTTGGGTCCTTAGTTTGGTATCATCCAAACGCTATGCCTGGCATACCCAAATTATCAGGAATGAGAAACCTCGTTTCTTCCCTGTTCATATCCTATATGATATCTGTCAAACAGATTTATATGGAACCTTATTCTAAATAAGTTTTGCACTTTAATACATATCCTGTAGAAGGTAATAGTAGCTCAGAGCGACTCGTGATAAACCTTATCATGTCCAACAAAATTCGGTTTTAGTTCAGACACACCGTCTAACTGACGTGTCTCGAGAGGAGTCCTCATCTGAAAGAATACCATACTCTTTCATGTACGTATGAAACTTATTGCTTAAGTATTTTCCATTACGGTATTACCGTGGCGGAATAATACTATAGCCGATCTGTTTGTCTATTTCGTGTCGAAACTCTAAAAGTTTCCGATTTGTGTTCTTCAAAAGAAACACATAACCACAACGTGATGTCACATCCGTTAAGGTCACGAAATATTCATGTTCACATCTAGCCTAGCTAGATATGGGCCCACTTACTTCACCATGAATAGGGCTAACAGATCGGTGGCCCTTTTACTATTACCAAGTAAATAGTATTTTAGGTATTTAACCTAATAAACTAGATTCGTAGACCTTATTTGAATAGTCAAATCAGTCCTAGTACCCACTCTATAAAAAAGTGTGGATATACGAGTCTTGTTTAATTGTGTCCCAGACAACAATGCCACAAATAAGTCTCTATTGATCAAATCAATTTGAGCTATTTATTTGTCATTTTATATGTTTGAGATTTTATTATATTCAAAATATAAATTCTGTTATTTACATCCAATGTATTTATCTCAGTATCATCTTTATATATTGAAACACTTTAGCGTTCTAGAATATAAAGGTTTTATCCGCAATGGATTAAACACTGATATAGAGATAATGTCTCTAGTTAAACTAGTTACATTATAACATTTCCTAATTTAAGTACATACCCAAAGGGTAGTTCCTAAACTTAGGTATCTACGGTCGAAACAGCGACTTTCGTCCCGTTTCTGATTCGCAGAGTAATCTCGGCTTGAAGCCAGTATCCAGCTCACAGCGGATTCTGAACGTCAATACATATATTTTATGTACCACACTAAGTATTTAAAATCCAATTTTAATACTAGTAGTGAACATAACTTTGACAAATATTTTAAAGTTAGAGCCTCGCCCTTTCTTTAATTCCTTCGTGTCTTCCATATCCAAATGGGTAGTCACTTTGGGATATGTCAATTATCCTTTTCAATATTTCACAAACCTTTGGCCAAGTCTTGGGTTTCGGAATATCGAAAAGATGTGCACCTTGTGCTACATGCCCAATTGCAAACTTTGACTTTTCTCCACTAGAATAGTCAATTAATTCTCCAAGAATTATTAATTGCAATTTTAATACTTTTAAATCTAAAGATAGATTTATTATAAGTATATTAATTAAGCACTAAAGTCATCATCACATAAATCTTCCAAAGACTTTATGCTCTACTATTTGCTTAATTATGGGCTTAGTCATAATAAGTTATTTTATCAAATAAATTAACCTATTATTAATTCCCAATTGAAAATTAAATCATTTAAAACATTTAATCCAAGGATTATATATTTTAAATATTCAACCTTTCAATTCTTTCTTGATTTCAATAGTCCGACTATTTAATCAATTTAATAAGGTACTATTTATTATAATGATTACAATAATCCAATTATTTAATCAACTATAATTTTAATATTAATTACTATAATCCCATTATAAAATCAACTATCATTTAATTCAATTATATTGATTACTATAATCCATTATAAAATCAACTATATATTGAATGAGTTTGTATATAGTCCAACTATATATATATATTTTTTTTTAAAAACAACATAAAATATTAGTCCGACTAATACTTTTAATTAATATGCGAGTAAAATATAAATAAGCATGTTTAGCGAGTAATTGAACGAAGTTGCAAATCAATACTTGCCTCCCATATTTTGAGTCAGCCTCTAACCCTCTGTGGAGTACTCGGGAACCGTGTTTTAGTAGGACTTATATAACACACTGTGAACGTTAAACCTACAATTCCTGTGCCTGCATCCTATAAAAAGCTTAGTATGCCTGCTTTAACTGGTGATGCCATATATTTTAACTAGGTAGATCTCACAGATCATTGGATCTCATCCAATTCCTAGATCCGGTTAGGTGGACATCCAAGTCCGAAACATATGTATAATGTCAATGTATCCAATACATTTTCCTAACCCTATCCTCCGAATCATCTAGGCCTTGGCTTTGGCCAAAAACAAACCTAATGATTCCAGTTAAGCGGGACCCATTGACGAGGAAAGTTTCGTAATCAATGTCATTGGACAAAAGTGACTTGACTTTGGCCAATAAAAATCACGATTTGGACAAGACAACCGATATGCAACAAAACTCTCATGATTCAAGTACATCCTTGATTGACAAAGGTCTTGACTTTGGTCAAAACAAACCAATGCCAACTTCGGATCTTGAACAAGAATCATTCAAGGAAGGCTTTGAAATATTAAAATGATTTTGTGATTCAAAGAATGGATTAAGGATACTGCTTAATATAGATTAGGGATTTTCGCGGCAAATTGGCTACCAATTTAATATCTTTGTTAGGTCTCATCATCATACACCTTAAACATGCATTCTAAATACATAATAAAGCGAGTATGAAATAAAATAATAATGATATGCGGATGGATACTTAACACATTGATCCTAGATCAAATCTCTCCCTTTCTCACTCAAGCTAGCACTTGTACTACTTCTACCCGTTACACTACACTTCTAAAGAAACCTCATATACATAGAGGGGAATAGGTGAGAAGAGAATACAAAGAGAAAGAAGGTGATAGGCTGGACACGCAGGTCCAATTTAATAAATCGAATTTATTACAAAATTTCTAAAATTGCCCCCCACTAATATCCATCCGATATACATTATTCATTCAACACAACCACGTATTCACACCATAAGCATGCTATCAATCAATCTAATCAAATTAATTAATCTGATAATTAAGTGATCATCCAATGTTCAAACAACGATTTGATTTTGTTCGAGTCAAACTCGTTTTTGCGAATAAGTACTCAAAGTACGAATTCATGAATTAAATTAAACTACATCATTAAATCAAATTTAACATGTATTTAATACTAATTCACTATTCAATTCCAAATTAAATATTGCACTTTAATTAATAAACCTTTTACGATTTAAATTCCAAATTCAATCGCGTCGGGACTCAAAGTCCGATTAACGTCCAACGTCAATTAATTAAGTCTAATGGGCTTCAATTAATTTCTTTAGGCATGGGCTTCGGCAACCAAAGCCCAATAGTGGAATCACCCAAAATGCCTTAGAAATCAATTTCGGCCCATTAGGCCCAATTAAACATAAAGGTTCATTAGTCGCAATTGGGCTTTATGGTTAAGGTTTTGGGCCCAATTGGATCCAATCCACTTGGCCTAAACCAAACTTGATAAATCAAGCCCAAAAGGCCCAATTACAACAATTCAAGCCCAAATCCAATTAAGCCTAAATAATTAAATTACAAAATCCAATTACGCAATTTAATTACCTAAAGTGCATTACATGATTAATCGACTAAATCAATATTTTTAAAACACTAAATTAGTCCAATTAATCATACTTAATTCATTATCACATGTCCAAACACACATAATGAAAAATCAAACCCATTACATGCTTCAATGCTCTCGGCCAAGGAAGGATTTGTGTCCGATTTGGTTTCGATCCAATCGAACCTACAATCGACATTAAATCACCATCCGATTTGATTTATACACATCCAATGTCACAAAATCAAAAACACCAAGACATTAGGGCATAAGTCCAATTCGGCCAACTAAGATTTTGGGGTTTTTGTCCAATTCGAAATCCAATCCAATTCGATTCAAATTAACGTCAACCTAATCGATTCTAACTCATCAAATGAATTAAAAATCAAAAAATCCAAGATCCCAAAAATCATTACACCATTCGGCCAAGGACTTAATTTTGGGGAAAATAATTCCAAATCATTTTTCATCAAATTAGTCCAACAAAATGAATTTAAACATGTTATAAGCATACTCAAACAAGCAATTTATTCAAATCATGCTCAAATCACATTTACCCAAATTTTAAACCCTACAAATTTCATGCTTGCAACATTAGCTCTGATGCCATTGTTGGTTTATTCTAAGGTCCCAAGATCAAATCAAGACATGAAAATAATGTGTGAATACATCAACGGAGGTAGCGGAATACTCACATTGATCGGTTGAGTCGATTTGGAGACGAATGAAGGCAAAAACGCACTGCCTTGCGCCACCAAACTGCAACAGTCCACTGTCCCTGCAAAACAGAATTTCGGGTCTCAAAACGAAGCTCCAAACTCCGTCGGATGAGTCCCGCCTCATGGGTGAACCTCCCTACCACCTTCGCAAGACTCGTAGTGTGCTAGCACTTGCGGTTTTCACCATGAAAACCCAACCCTTGCTTCCCTATAGTCACGCCCAAACTGGTTCCAACCAGTGAAGAATGGCCACCATTGGGCGTGAGAGGAAGAGAGAATTTGAGAGAGATTGAATTGTGTTTTATTAAAATGATTTACCAAAAATCAATTTATATTTATGCCATAATATTTATTAAATTAATAATAAAATTATGACACAAAACATGCAATGGCTTAGAGTGTCAAACACTCAATTTCCATGCAATAACATTGAGTGCATTGTACACTATCTACATGCAATGCATTAGAATGACATGTGTCATGTGGGCCCCACACGTTTCCAAATGAAAGTGGGCCCACGTGCACTCACGCGTTCGGGTTCGATATTTCCGAAATACCGAGCTTACGTCGCGACGTTAATCAATCGAATTTAAATAAAATTGCGCCTGGCGAAATTATTATTTACGTCGCTAACGAATTAATTCTAATTAACTCGTTTGCCCGAATTATAAATTAATTTTAATTCCGCGTCGAAATCTAATTTCGTTTAATATATCGAATATATTAATTTATCGATTAATTCCAAATTAATCGTTCTCTCTCTTTAGACGACATTTTATCCCGGATAAAATATCTCCGTAATTAATCCTAGATTAATTTTCTCTCTCTTCTATTTATATCCCAGATTATTCAAGAGTGCGAGTTGTGCGTCATCGGTGGATTATCGGGAAGCGACCCATGAGATCCCCGGATAATCTGGCAGTAAATACGGTCGTCGGAGTATCCGAATCACGTACGTACCAAGTACTACGTTCTACCGATTTACGAGACAAGGTCGACTCCTAGCAAAGCACCAAGTCTTCCCAAGTTCTCCGGACATATCATCAAAGAATATCAAAGATCTGTATCAAGCGTAGTAGTATACAATTGTATTGTGCATATTGGCCCAGTATCGGATAGTCACGTGCTAGGGCTGGGGCTGGATAAGTGTCTGCCCCGTCCGAAACACATATCGGATGTCTGGTAACTAGTCTCTATAATCGGATATTCATGACCTGGTCATAATATCACGATTGGATGCGCATCACTTAAGAGCACTAATACCGTATCCTGCGTGACATCATCTCCATTATGACTGGAGTGACACTTCCGTCTTGACATCACATCCAATACACTACGATTCCTGATAAACCCAGAAGAGGTGAACACAGAACCAGTTAAGATCCCCCACCACCAAAACCAAATTTTACCGATTGTCGTAAGTATTAGCGATGTAAGTCTCAGGTTAAGACTATACACACCTACCTTGATTTCGGCCTCCCATAGACACCTAGTCATAATACCAATGGGATTCCGAAGGGTCTATCCAGAGCGAAGCTGTTTCCCGTACCATCGGTGAAACACGACCTCCTATCGCACTTGCACAAGTATCCAATACTTATATATATGAGAACTATGCCGTTGTGCCCTCACAACGCGCACAAGTGCAATACTAGCCTATTCCGCATTATCGATGTCCAGTCTCGATAATACTACGGCTAGGGATATTTAATGATTAATCCTTCGTGGACTGATACTGTCTCATATCATCTCAATCCAGGAACTAATCATAGGGACCTCTCTTCATTTATATATCTATTGTGATCTAATCACAAATGAAGAGAGTGCAATTTCCTTGTTACATAGTTAATTTGCTACAACAACACAATGATCTGTGCAAATAGTGACGCTATGGGTCATATTATCCAACATCTACCTGATCTCAGAGCTTCTGAAATTCTGCCGAGACCCAATCACTCCGCCTGTTGCATACTCGCCATGTCGTCATCAAAAGCGGGGGATCATCCCCCAACCCATTCGGAGGCTCCTCGCGCCTCACATTCTCAGAATTTCCCCCAGCACGGGGCACAGCCATATTAGCCACAGCAGCGGTCAAGGCTTGTAACTGTTTAGTAATCTTGGTGAGACTGTTCTTAAACTGATCCGTACGGGATGATTCATTCTCTGATTCGCTCTTGTTTGCTATTGCCCTTTAACAAGTCTTCTCTTTCCCTAACCCAACGGATATCTATGATGGCTCTTTTGACACAAGAGAGTTAACATGATGTATGTATGCATGAGATGCATGAGATACGTGCGATACAAGGAATATATAAACTCATTAAAATTTTCACACAAATCGGCCCATCATCATTATAGAAGCTTTTGGGCTAACTGTCATAGGAGTAAACTCGCCCCATTTAAATGGCCCAACAAGTTCACATCTCATGGCAAGAATTCCAACCGTATACAAATGATAATGTTCCTAAAAACAAACATATAATGGCCCATTGGCGTTTTAGAAGCTTTTGGTCCAATCATCATAAGATATGTTCTTGTCCTAGTTTAAATGGCCCAACAAGCCAATACCTCATGACAAAAGGTCTGAATGGATCCAAACGACCATATTCCCAAACACAAGCACAAGTAAATAATTCTTATTAGTTCTACGACTACGGTTCACATGCGGGTTTACGGGGGTGTGGACAAAGGCTCTCGCTGACGAAGGATTACCCACAACTAGGTCTCCCCACTCAAGGGTTCGAGCGACCAAGTGAGCGCACCTTTTTTATACACTAAGGTACGTGCCAACGAGCTATGGTGTGTGACTGACTGTCAAATGGACTTCCCATTGTAGATTCCCCAGAGGGAGGGTGGAGCGAGGCTCTCGTAAGTACCCTAGTTTCTTAGGCTCTTATAGCTTGGTGACAGGAATAAACAACGGGTCCTCCAAATTACTCCATCACAATAGGCCCTAAGTAAGTGATTATCTAGGTTCCTTCACAACTTTTTCTTATATAAAGGTAGTGAATGAAGGAAGACAACAAACCATTACTTAGCCTTAAAAGTGCCTTTGATTAAACCCCTTTTAACCCACAGTAAACACAGTTAATTAAAGCACAAATCATAATATTACAAGACATTATTTCGGGGCTGATTCTCTATCCCCAGTAGAGTCGCCAGACTGTGGGACACAGAAACTGGGTGACGCATGCTGCCCGGGCTCGCGGCCCGGTTGGGAGTACGAAGTAGCCCGCGGGGGACTAAACCGGAGAATGATGGAGTCGCCACCCGGTGTGAACCGGGAAAATGAGATTTAAGGCCGCACTCACCCCTCGCAAGGGAAGACCTCAAACCATTGGGTTCGGAATGGTCCATTACTTATGCCATTTATAATAAAATGATTTGCGCAAAAATCTAACCAAGCCTAAGCAACGTATTTCCAAGGATGATTTACCCCTAAGTTCGCAAGCATACATCAACAAGTTCATCTAAATTTACATGTAACACATATCCGAATTTGCATACAGCCTATTTGCATGTAATCTATGTCTCAATTTGCATACATAAAGATAAATTAACATACAGCAAACATACAAGTTAATAAACACATTGTACTCATACATGTGGGGAATACATATGAACGACACATACACAATCTTGCGTAATACAGAAAAGCAATCAGGTTCATCATACGAAGGGATAGCTACTAGGGACAATTATGCACAAAATCTGATGAAAAGGACTCAGTTCAGTGGTTGCGCATTCGTGTAGCGTTCGTAAACGCGTTCGAATGGTAAACAGAAGGTTCTCGTTCGTGTGGAGTTTGATAACGCGTTCGAACGGTACCAGACCTGATGAACAATGCATGCACGTTCGAGTAACGTTAGTAAACACGTTCGAACGCTAAACAGAAGGTTCGCGTTCGAGTAGCGTTCGTAAACGCGTTCGAACGGAAAGGAAACAGAATGCTCACGTTCATATGGCTTTCGTAAACGCGTTCGAATGGGGTTACAGCAGTGACCCCCAAAATGCAGTAAACAACATGACGCATACGTGAACAGATGAATAGATGACACCTAATCAATAATAACAGACTAAAGGGTGCGGCGAAGCATCGTGGTAAAGGTTCTTTAACCTCTCAAAATAGAGGACCTTTAATCGCACTTACTAAGCCCATGCGCAAACAACACAAGACATATATATATAAAAAAGTAAAGACAACGATATCGGACTTCGTGTATCTGATTGAATATATCTCCATCCAATCGAATATACATTATCTGACACGGCAAAACATCGTGATAAAGGATTTTAACCTCTCAAAATAGAGGACCTTTAATCGCACTTTCTAAGCCCATGTGCTTTATCACCAATTTCATAAACAACCGACGTACATAAGGCAAAAGACACGATGTAAGAGGCGCGGCAAAGTGTTGGCTTAAAGGTAGTCTTTTGGCATTTTCTTCCTTCAAATGGAGAACCTTTAGACCGACATACTAAGCCCATGCGTATCACATCATCAATACAAACAAATCATCATACGAAAATTAAATGGCGAGATGAAAAATTCAGATAACAAGCAAGGTAAAAACAAAGCGAATCATGTGTCATTTGCTCGAGTGGTACGTGGAGTTGTATCCCGAGTACAGATCATACTATCGTCCATTCGGAATCGGCTATGAAACTTATGTCTGAGTTTCCATCCTATATACCACAAGAGGCGACACATTTTCATTCATATTTAAAACCACAACATGCATCCATAACGACTCTCATGCGAAATAAAACAATAAAAAAAATGAATGGCAGTAAATAGAAAGAGTGCCCTCAGGTCTAACCTTTTAAATCAACTCTCGGACGTACGGTACACGATCATCGGAAGGGGCTAGCGCTCCACAACTCCTCCGGTTCACTGGTTCACTGCTCTCGTTCGTTGTCTCACTGTTTTGAGAAGTCGTTCTCCCTGTTTTGCTGCTATATTGCTGTTGTCGTACTGTTGATTTACTGCAGTATTTTGATCACTGTTATTGGTGTTTTAGACTCATGTATTTGTGGTTAAAGGGGCTTCTGTTTAGATGTGATTTGGGCCGCTGTTTGGGCGTGACTTGGGGGCTGTTTTGGTGAGGTAAGGGGGCTGTTTGGGATTACTATTTTTTGGTGTTTTATTGGAGTGGGTGGCTGGTGTTTATGTGTCTCGGATGTGTGTTTGATTTGTGAGGGTTGTGTGTGTGAGTTTGGTTGTGTCAATGCCTTGCAGAATTTTTGTGGTTTGTATCAATATGCTCGAGGTTTAGATGTATGGTGAAGGGTTCTTTCTATAGGCAAAGGTTAGGGTGAGTCCATGTTGGAGAATGAATGAGAGATCATGCAATAAAGGTGAGATATGATTTGGTGTTAAACAAGGAAAACAAAATATTGAGGGGGGGACAAGATTTGGTTAATTAGGAAGTTAATATATTTAATTTGTTTGGATTAGGCATAATATTTGTTTAGTTTGGTATAAAAAATCTTGATTGATTTTAATTAGGCATGATTTTATTTGATATTTATTTTAATTTGGTATGTGATTTTTAGATTTTATTTAACTCCCCATGTGTTAAATATATGTTTTATTAATTTGGATGTGTTTTATGGGCTTTGGTGGGCTAATTGGGCTTAGGTGTGAGGCTAGCAGCAAAACCAGAAATATCGACGCCGTTCGAACGCCTCTTCGAACGCTACACGAACGCCCACAATCTGTCTGACGTTCGAACGAAGTAACGAACGCAGCATGAACGAAAACAGTGAACTTGTGAAATGAATCTGATGACATGCCTATTCTGAATTTCCCCTTCCAACGTCCGTTTCCCGTGACTTCCGTGACTTAAAAGGTAGAGTCTCCAAATGAGACTCATCATAGGGACTTATATGCAAAAATGCAGTGCCTACACCAACCTTGTCTTGTAAATCGGTACAAACGTAGTACTAGGTACTTACGTTTTCGGATAGTCTGACGACCGAATTTACTGCCAACATATATGGGGATCTCATGGGTCACTTCCCGAAGATTCACCGATGACGTATGACTCACACTTTAATTAATCTGGGATTAATTAGATGAGAGAGAAAATTAATCTGGGATTAATTGCGGAGATATTTTATCTGGGATAAAATATCATTTAAAGAGAGATAACGATTAATTTGGAATTAATCGACAAAATAATATATTCGATATATTATACGAAATTGGATTTCGATGCGGAATTAAAATTAGATTTTAATTCGGGCGAACGAGTTAATTTAGAATTAATTCGTTAGCGACATGAATAGTGATTTCGCTAGGCATAATCATTTAATTGCGTCGCAACGGAAAATTCGTTAATTTAGAATTAGCGAACCCGAGCCCGGGAGTGTTTGCGAGCACATTCGCATTTCAAATGCGGCACGCAAGTCACATCAATCGTCAATCAAGTGATAGATGTCTTTCACTTTGAATGATTGACACCATGTCACTATTCAAGATTGATGGTGCTAGTTGGCAAGCTTTAATGCTTGACTTTTGAAAAGAGAAAAATTGGTATATGGTAAATTGATTTTAGAAATCAATGATCTAATACACATTTTCCTTTCTCTCTCTTTGGTTCACGAAATTGGAGCCAAAATCCTCTTCTTCTCTCTCGGCCAACATGCCATTTTCTTCTCAAAACTTACTGGTTTGAGCGTGAGAATGGAGGAGAAGCAAGGTGATTTTTGCGGCAAAATTACCGAGTGCTAGCACGCTATCGGAATCACACGAAGGTGATAGAGAAACCCACTCGTGTGCATGGAATACCATTCGAGAAGCTAGGAGCTTGGAGGAGGACTAAAGCCGAAAATGGAGCACCAAATTTCAGTGGACTGCCGAGCTTACAGGAGGGCATAAACCAGATTTTGTGTTGTCCATCGCATCGCTCAACAGCTCGATGTAAGTATTCCGCAACTTCTCGTTGTATTCACCGTAGAACTCCAACAATGGTATCAGAGCGTTGTTAAAAGCATGAAACCGATTTAGGGCTTAAAATTGGGTAAAATGTATTTGAGCATGATTTAATTAAATTGGATGTTTGAGTATGCTTAAATCATGTTGAATTGAAGATTGATTGGATCAATTTCATGAAAAATGGTTTGGAACAATTTTGTCCAAAATGTTAGGCTTGGCCGAAAATACATGATGCCCTAATTGTCTTGGATTTTTTGATTTTGATTCATTGGATGAGTTGGAAATCAATTGGGAATGTTGATTTAATGTTGAATTTGATTCAATTGGATTGGATTTAAAATTGGACATAAAATCCCCTTTTTGCCGAGAATTTGAAGCATGATATTGGGTTTGATTTTTTTATCAAAATATGTTGGACACTAATTGATGTAAATAAGCATAATTGATTGTACAAATTTGTGTTTTGGAAATATTGATTTGGGTAATTAATTGTGTAATGCACTTTAGTTTAATTAAATATGAAATTTAGAATTTTTGTGTTTATTTAATTGGGCTTTAAATTGGATTTGGGCTTGTAATGTTGTAAATGGGCTTATTGGGCTTGGTTGTACCAAGTTAGGTTTAGACTAAATTGGTTGGATCCAATTGGGCCCAAAACCGTTTCCATAAAGTCCAAATGCAACTAATGGACCTTTAATATTTAATTGGGCCTAATGAGCCTAAATTGATTTCTAGGCTTATGGGGTTATTCCTTGATTGGGCTTTGGTTATTGGGTTTGACCCAAGTTGACCAAAAGTCCATGCCTTAAGAAATTAATTAAAAGCCCATTGGACTTTAATTAAATAAACATTGGATGTTAATCGGGCTTTGAGACCCGTAACGATTAAATTTGGAATTTAAGTCGTAAAGGTTTGTTAATAAAGTGTGATATTTAATTTGGAATTAAATAGCGAATTAGTATTATATGCAAATTGAATTGGATTTAATTTTATAGTTTAATTTAATTCAAGAATTCGTACTTTGAGTACTTATTCGCAAAACGAGTTTGACTCGCGCAAAATCAAATCGTTATTTGAATATTGGATGGTCATTAATTATCAGATTAATTAATTTGATTAGATTGATTGATAACATGCTTTGTGAATACATTGTTGCGATGCATGAATAATGAATATCAGATGGATATTAGATGGGTGGGGCAATTTTAGAAATTGTTGTAATAAATTTGGAATTTATTAATTGGACCTGCGTGTCCAGCCTTATTACCTCCTTACTCTTTGTATTCGCTTCTCACCTATTCCACTCAATGTAAATGAGGTTTCTTTAGAAGTGTTATGTAACGGGTAGAAGTAAATCTTGTGCTAGCGGGAGAGAGGAAAGGAGAGATTTGATCTAGGATCAATGTGTTAAGTATCCATCCGCATATCATTATTATTTATTTTATACGTGCCTTATTATGTGTTTAGAATGCATGTTTAAGGGTGTATGATGATGAGACCTTAACAAAGATAATAATTGGTTGCCAATTTGCACGCGAAAAACCCTCACAAAATATTAAGCGTTTTTCCTTCCATTGAGTGATTCTTACTCAAGATCTAAGACTGGCATTGGTTTGTTGGCCAAAGTCAAGACCTTTGTCCGTCGAGGATGTGTTTGAATCATGAGAGCTTTGTTCCATATCGGTGTCTTGTCCAAGTTGTGGTTTGTTGGCCAAAGTCAAGACCACTTCTTGTCTATCGACATTGATTACGAAGCTTTCCATGGTCAATGGGTTCCGCTTAACTGGGATCACTAAGTTTGTTGTGCCAAAGCCAATGCTTAGTTGATTCAGAGGAAAAAGGTTAGGCAATATATTGGATATATTGGCATATATAGGATATTTGTTTCGGACTTGGATGTCCCTCTACTGGATCTAGAATTGGATGGGATCCAATTGATCTTAGAGATCTACCTAGTTAATTATCATACAATTTGTTGGCCAAAGTCAAGATTGTGTGACATTTAACGGGATCCTAGCCCACTAGGAAACACGGTTTCCCGAGTACTCGACAGAGGGTTAGAGTCTCGCCGAAAAATAGTGGGAGGCAAGTATTAAATTTGCAATATTCGTTTAATTACTTGCCATACGCGCTCAAATCAAATATAATTCGTCAAATAAATTAAATGTTAGTTGGACTAATATTTAAACGTTGTTTTATAAAAAAGTTGGACTGTATTCAAACTATTCATTTATAGTTGATTTTATAATTGGATTATAATAATCATTATAATAAATAGTACCAAAATCGTTGATTAAATAGTTGGACTATTAGAATCAAGATGAAATTGAAAGATTGACATTTAAAACATAATCCTAAGGAAAATGTATTTAAATGGTTTAATTTTCAAATTGGGAATAAATTTCAGGATGGTCCTGGAAACTAATAAGTTACTTTATTTGATAAAATAACATATTAGGCATAAGCCCGGAGTTAAGCAAATAAGTGGAACATGATTTTGGAATATTCATGTGATGATAACTTTAGTGCTTAATTCCGTTATGCTTGCCAAATAGACTCCTTAATTTCGAAATCAAAACTAAGGATTGATCCTTAAAGTATGATGAAGAAATTGAAGGATCTCATAAATCTATTTTTGATTTTGAAGAACTAAATTGCCAATAGTAAAACTTGGAGAGTTAATGGCTATTCTCAAGGAGATCAAGCCAAAGTTTGCAATTAGGCAAGTAGCGCAAGGCGCATCTTACTTCGACATTCCGGAAGACAGGCTAGGCCGAACGCTTCTGGGGGTGTGAAAAGGGGCAAAGGCAAAATCATTATAATCTTCTGGGAAGATAAAGGACTATCCCAAAATGTTTGCCTAAATTGTGGCAAACGAGATCGCGGAGCGTGACCTGCCGTTTAGACAAGCAGACATGAAGAATTGAGGACGGTGTTGGATAATATGACCCATAGCGTCACTATTTGCACAGATCATTGTGTTGCTGTAGCAAATTAACTATGTAACTAGGAAATTGCACTCTCGTCATTTTGTGATTAGATCACCATAGATATATAAATGAAGAGAGGTCCCTATGATTAGTTCCTGGATTGAGATGATATGAGACAGTATCAGTCCACGAAGGATTAATCATTAAATATCCCTAGCCGTAGTATTATCGAGACTGGACATCGATAATGCGGAATAGGCTAGTATTGCACTTGTGGCGTGTGTGAGGGCACAACGGCATAGTTCTCATATATATAAGTATTGGATACTTGTGCAAGTGCGATAGGAGGTCGTGTTTTCACCGATGGTACGGGAAACAGCTTCGCTCTGGATAGACCCTTCGGAATCCCATTGGTATTATGACTAGGTGTCTATGGGAGGCCGAAATCAAGGTAGGTGTGTATAGTCTTAACCTGAGACTTGCATCGCTAATACTTACGACAATCGGTAAACTTTGGTTTTGGTGGTGGGGGATCTTAACTGGTTCTGTGTTCACCTCTTCTGGGTTTATCAGAGAATCGTAGTGTATTGGATGTGATGTCAAGACGGAAGTGTCACTCCAGTCATAATGGAGATGATGTCACGCAGGATACGGTATTAGTGCTCTTAAGTGATGCGCATCCAATCGTGATATTATGACCAGGTCATGAATATCCGATTATAGAGACTAGTTACCAGACATCCGATATGTGTTTCGGACGGGGCAGACACTTATCCAGCCCCAGCCCTAGCACGTGACTATCCGATACTGGGCCGATATGCACAATACATTAGTATACTACGCTTGATACAGATCTTAATATTCTTAAATGGATATGTCCGGAGAATTGGGTAGACTTGGTGCTTTGCTAGGAGTCGACCTTGTCTCGTAAATCGGTAGAACGTAGTACTTGGTACGTACGTGATTCGGATACTCCGACGACCGTATTTACTGCCAGATTATCCGGGGATCTCATGGGTCGCTTCCCGATAATCCACCGATGACGCACAACTCGCACTCTTGAATAATCTGGGATTATAATAGAAGAGAGAGAAAATTAATCTAGGATTAATTACGGAGATATTTTATCCGGGATAAAATATCGTCTAGAGAGAGATAACGATTAATTCGGAATTAATCGATGAATTAATATATTCGATATATTAAACGAAATTAGATTTCGACGCGGAATTAAAATTAGATTTTAATTCGGGCAAACGAGTTAATTTAGAATTAATTCGTTAGCGACGTAAATAATATTTCGCCAGGCGCAATTATTTATTAAATTCGATTGAATTAACGTCGCGACGTAAGCTCGGTATTTTTGGAAATATCGAACCCGAACGCGTGAGTGCACGTGGGCCCACTTTCATTTGGAAACGTGTGGGGCCCACATGACACATGTCATTCTAATGCATTGCATGTAGATAGTGTACAATGCACTCAATGTTATTGCATGGAAATTGAGTGTTTGACACTCTAAGCCATTGCATGTTTTGTGTCATAAATTTTATTATTAATTTAATAAATATTATGGCATAAATATAAATTGATTTTTGGTAAATCATTTTAACTTAACACAAAACATTTCATCTCTCTCAAATGCTCTCTTCTCTCACGCCCAAATGGGCACAATCTCACTGGTTTTGAACCAGAAAAACGTGACTAGGGAAGCAAGAGTGGTTTCTCATGGTGAGAAATCAAGTGCTAGCACACTTACAAGTCTTGCGAAGGTGGTAGGGAGGTTCGACCATGAGACGGGATCCATCCGACGAAGCTAGGAGCTCCGTTTTCTCACACTCAATTTTCTGTTTTTGTAGGCAGTGGACTGCATGCAGTAGGCTTACAAGGCAGTGCGTTTTTGGGCTTGAATCGTCTCCAAATCGACATAACCGATCAATGTGAGTATTCCGCTACCTCCGTTGGTGTGTTCACACATTATTTCATGTCTTGATTTGATCTTGGGACCTTAGAATAAACCAACAATGGCATCAAGAGCTAATGTTGCAAGCATGAAAAATGTAGGGCTTAAAATTTGGGTAAATGTTTGTTGAGCATGATTTGAATAAATTGATTGTTTGAGTATGCTTATAACATGTTTAATTGCATTTTGGTTGGACCAATTTGTTGAAATTGATTTGGAATAATTTTCCCCAATTTTTTCATGTTGGCCGAATGGTATGTAATTTTGGGATCTTGGAATTTTTTCATTTTAATTCATTGGATGAGTTATAATGATAAGGATGATGTTAATTGAAGTCAATTGGATTGATTTTGAATTGAACAAAAATCCCAAAATTCTTACCTTGGCCGAATGGATATGCCCTAATGTTGTCTTGGTAAATTTTGATTTTATGAACATTGGATGTGTATGAAATCATTCGGAAGTTATACGTTGTCGATTGTGTAATTAATCGGATTGAATTCAAATCGGACAAAATAACCTTCCTTGGCCGAGAGCATTGAAGCATGTTTATGGGTTTGATTTTTCATTATGTGTGTTTGACATGTAATAATGAATTAAGCATGATTAATTGGACTAATTTGGTGTTTTCGGAAATATCGATTTAGGTCATTAATCATCGTAATGCACTTTAGGTAATTAATTGCGTAATTGGATTAGTGTAATTTAATTATTTAGGCTTAATTGGATTTGGGCTTGAATTGTTGTAATTGGCCTTTTGGGCTTGATTTATCAAGTTTGGTTTAGGCCAAGTGGATTGGATCCAATTGGGCCCAAAACCTTAACCATAAAGCCCAATTGCGACTAATGAACCTTTAATGTTTAATTGGGCCTAATGGGCCGAAATTGATTTCTAAGGCATTTTGGGTGATTCCACTATTGGGCTTTGGTTGCCGAAGCCCATGCCTAAAGAAATTATTGAAGCCCATTAGACTTAAATTAAATTGACGTTGGACGTTAATCGGACTTTGAGTCCCGACGCGATTGAATTTGGAATTTAAATCGTAAAAGGTTTATTAATATAAAGTGCAATATTTAATTTGGAATTGAATAGTGAATTAGTATTAAATACATGTTAAATTGATTTAATTATGTAGTTTAATTTAATTCATGAATTCGTACTTTGAGTACTTATTCGCAAAAAGTTTGACTCGAACAAAATCAAATCGTTGTTTGAACATTGGATGATCACTTAATTATCAGATTAATTAATTTGATTAGATTGATTGATAGCATGCTTATGTGTGTGAATACATGGTTGTGTTGAATGAATAATGTATATCGGATGGATATTAGTCGGGTGGGCAATTTTAGAAATTGTTGTAATAAATTCGATTTATTAAATTGGACCTGCGTGTCCAGCCTTATCACCTTCTTTCTCTTTGTATTCTCTTCTCACCTATTCCCCTCTATGTATATGAGGTTTCTTTAGAAGTGTAGTGTAACGGGTAGAAGTAGTACAAGTGCTAGCTTGAGTGAGAAAGGGAGAGATTTGATCTAGGATCAATGTGTTAAGTATCCATCCGCATATCATTATTATTTTATTTCATACTCGCTTTATTATGTATTTAGAATGCATGTTTAAGGGTGTATGATGATGAGACCTTAACAAGATAATTAAATTGGTAGCCAATTTGCACGCGAAAATCCCTCAATCTATATTAAGCAAATATCCTTCCATTGAATGATTCTTGTTCAAGATCCGAAGTTGGCATTGGTTTGTTTTTGACCAAAGTCAAGACCTTTGTCAATCAAGGATGTACTTGAATCATGAGAGTTTTGTTGCATATCGGTGTCTTGTCCAAATCGTGATTTTTATTGGCCAAAGTCAAGATCACTTTTTGTCCAATGACATTGATTACGAAACTTTCCTCGTCAATGGTCCCGCTTAACTGGAATCATTAGGTTTGTTTTTGGCCAAAGCCAAGGCCTAGATGATTCGGAGGATAGGGTTAGGAAAATGTAATGGATACATTGACATTATATATGTTTCGGACTTGGATGTCCACCTAACCGGATCTAGGAATTGGATGAGATCCAATTGATTTGAGATCTACCTAGTTAAATAGCATACAGCTTTTATTGGCCAAAGTCAGGGTTGTGTGTTATTTAATAGGATCCTAGCCCACTAGGAAACGCGGTTTCCCGAGTACTCCACAGAGGGTTAGAGGCTCGACGAAAAATAGTGGGAGGCAAGTATTGAATTTGCAACATTCGTTCGAATACTCGCTAAACACGCTCATTTTATTTTACTCGTCATATTAATCAAAAGTATTAGTCGGACTAATATTTTATGTTGTTTTAAAAATATATATAGTTGGACTATATACAAACTCATTCATAATAGTTGATTTTGTAATTGGATTATAATAATCATATAATGAATTAAATGATAGTTGATTTTATAATGGATTATAGTAATCAATATAATTGAATTATAAAATAATAGTTGATTTTGTAATTGGATTATAGTAATCAATATAATTGAATTAATGATAGTTGATTTTATAATGGGATTATATAATCATATTAAATTATAGTTGATTAAATAATTGATTATTGTAATCATTATAATAAATAGACCTTAATATTGATTACTAGTTGGACTATTGAAATCAAGAAAGAATTGAAAAAGTTGAATATTTAAAATATATAATCCTTGGATTAAATGTTTTAAATGATTTAATTTTCAATTGGGAATTAATAATAGGTTAATTTATTTGATAAAATAACTTATTATGACTAAGCCCAAATTAAGCAAATAGTAGAGCATAAAGTCTTTGGAAGATTTATGTGATGATGACTTTAGTGCTTAATTAATATACTTATAATAAATCTATCTTTAGATTTAAAAGTATTAAATTGCAATTAATAATTCTTGGATATTAATTGACTATTCTAGTGGAGAAAAGTCAAAGTTTGCAATTGGGCATGTAGCACAAGGTGCACATCGTTTCGATATTCCGAAACCCAAGGCTTGGCCAAAGGTTTGTGAAATATTGAAAAGGATAATTGACATATCCCAAAGTGACTACCATTTGGATATGGAAGACACGAAGGAATTGAAGATAGGGCGAGGCTCTAACTTTAAAATATTTGTCAAAGTTATGTTCACTACTAGTATTAAAATTGGATTTTAAATACTTAGTGTGGTACATAAAATATATGTATTGACGTTCAGAATCCGCTGTGAGCTGGATACTGGCTTCAAGCCGAGATTTCTCTGCGAATTGGAAACGGGACGAAAGTCGCTGTTTCGACCGTAGATACCTAAGTTTAGGAACTGCCCTTTGGGTATGTACTTAAATTAGGAAATGTTATAATGTAACTAGTTTACTAGAGACATTATCTCTATATCAGTGTTTAATCCATTGCGGATAAAACCTTTATATTCTAGAACACTAAAGTGTTTCAATATATATAAAGATGATACTGAGATAAATACATTGGATGTAAATAACAGAATTTATATTTTGAATATAAAAAATCTCAAACATATAAAATGACAAATAAATAGCTCAAATTGATTTGATCAATGGAGACTTATTTGTGGCATTGTTGTCTAGGACACAATTAAAGAAGACTCGTATATCCACACTTTTGAAGAGTGGGTACTAGGACTGATTTGACTATTCAAATAAGGTCTACGAATCTAGTTTATTAGGTTAAATACCTAAAATACTATTTACTTGGTAATAGTAAAAGTGCCACCGATCTGTTAGCCCTATTCATGGTGAAGTAAGTGGGCCCATATCTAGCTGGCTAAATGTGAACATGAATATTTCGTGACCTTAACGGATGCAGCATCACGTTGTGGTTATGTGTTTCTTTTGAAGAACACAGATCGGAAACTTTTGAGTTTCGACACGAAGAACAAACAGATCGGCTATAGTGTTATTCCGCCACGGTAAGACCGAAATGGAAAATACTTAAGCAGTAAGTTTCATATAAAATGAAAGAGTACGGTGTTCTTTCATGTGAGGACTCCTCCCGAGACACGTCAGTTAGACGGTGTTCTGACTAAAACTAAACCGAATTTTGTTGGACATGATAAGGTTTATCACGAGTCGCTCTGAGCTACTATTTCCTTCAACAGGATATGTATTAACAGTGCAAAACTTATTTAGAATAAGGTTCCATATAAATCTGTTTGACAGATATCATATAGGATATGAACAGGGAAGAAACGAGGTTTCTCATTCCTGATAATTTGGGTATGCCAGGCATAGCGTTTGGATGATACCAAACTAAGGACCCAAATTGGATAAGTGCCAATATAGGTTATCCTAAGGGAAACCTTAAGTATAGTACTTATAAATCCCACATGAGAACAATATAATTGTTGCTCACCATGCGGTTTTCCTGAGAGGAATACCGATATGCAGTGGTCAGTGGGAGGATAGTGATACTCGATGAAAAATCGGAGTAATACTGTTCAAGGCACGAAGTCCTTAATGGAACACAAATAGTTCATCTATGATGAAACTATACCATTAATCTTCAATACACAAGAACTTCGTAGATCGGATAGAGTCAGAAACAACCTAGGGTATGGGTTTCTGATCTAACCTCATTAAGATGTCAATCTTATGTGGTGTACCATCCGACTACGTTATGAGGAAGTGATACGAGGTATCGACTCCCTGTTATGGCAAAGTGCCATGAGTCCGAAATGGATTCCATGTATAACAACTATGTTTGGATACTAGTTGTTGTACCACAAGGCGTTGTGCCTATTGGTACTATAAACGTCTTCAAGGAAGACATACATGGAAGGCAACATACCAACGTGCAAACCTAAGGTTTTGACGGAAAGGTATCGTTATCAACATTGTGTTAATAACGGTTCAACCTTTTACCTGTTGCCATGGTAAATCCATTTTGAAGATGCTTGAAAATAACTGTATATTTCATTTATGAAATGTGCCAGTTATAGATCAAAATCGCTTTCCTGAAAAGGAAACCTTTTGGAGAATGTTTACAACATCCTGACGATTTTGTATAACCGACAAACAAGGTTTGCGGGTTTTCGTTCGATTTATGTTTGGATTGATGCAATAAATAATCTTGGAACTGTCGTTTGAAATATCAAATGGTTTATGATTTGACTCAAAACGAAATAATTCTTGTGTATATAAGGAGGTTAGTGGGAGAGCGCACTGACAGTGAAATTCCCATAAAGCTATTGTTGAAAGCTAGGCTTTCAATAGAAATTCTCCGTAGAATTCTGGGGGTAACAACCTTTATTCAAGGAATAAAGATCTACTGGGATAGATTTGGAGTTGTTAACACTCTCTCAGAAATTGTACATTAAAATGTACCTGATAGGGTGTCTCATACGCTTCGAGCATATGGAGTCACGATCAGGTTAATCCAAGTGATAGTCATTGGATTAAAGATTCGGAACATCTGTTAGTATCGGAGAAACTAAAGATGCTGTCTTAACCTATGGAGAAGGAGAACTTGAAGTGACTGGGATCACTGCTGCAAGTTTCCAAACAGTTAAATACTGTGGTACTATAAAGTTTGAATAGGGACAGTGAGCTGGAAATCTTCCAAGCAAGATAACTGTTGCCGAATAAACAACAACGCGGATTATTGCTGCTGCAGCTGAGGCAGCAATAGAAGCCATTTGGATCGAAAGTAAATCTAATTAGATTAGATATAGTTCTGTTAGGAGCTGAGCTAGGCGTCAGCACAGGCTAAGGAATTAAAGGTCTCATCGACGATCCAGATATATACTTCTATATCATCTGATTCGTTCGGATCATACATCTGCATGGCGATGTGATGATCGTGTAAATCGCGTCAAACGATAATCGAACAAATCCGCTGACGAAAACCTTTCCTCAGCAATTTGAGCGAACCTTACATAGTTCGGGTGTAGGACACTCGAGTGACTGGCTATGTGCCAAGTGGGAGATTGTTGGATAATATGACCCATAGCGTCACTATTTGCACAGATCATTGTGTTGCTGTAGCAAATTAACTATGTAACTAGGAAATTGCACTCTCGTCATTTTGTGATTAGATCACCTTAGATATATAAATGAAGAGAGGTCTCTATGATTAGTTCCTGGATTGAGATGATATGAGACAGTATCAGTCCACGAAGGATTAATCATTAAATACTTGTGAGGGCACAACGGCATAGTTCTCATATATATAAGTATTGGATACTTGTGCAAGTGCGATAGGAGGTCGTATTTCACCGATGGTACGGGAAACAGCTTCGCTCTGGATAGACCCTTCGGAATCCCATTGGTATTATGATTAGGTGTCTATGGGAGGCCGAAATCAAGGTAGGTGTGTATAGTCTTAACCTGAGACTTGCATCGCTAATACTTACGACAATCGGTAAACTTTGGTTTTGGTGGTGGGGGATCTTAACTGGTTCTGTGTTCACCTATTCTGGGTTTATCAGAGAATCGTAGTGTATTGGATGTGATGTCAAGACGGAAGTGTCACTCCAGTCATAATGGAGATGATGTCACGCAGGATACGGTATTAGTGCTCTTAAGTGATGCGCATCCAATCGTGATATTATGACCAGGTCATGAATATCCGATTATAGAGACTAGTTACCAGACATCCGATATGTGTTTCGGACGGGGCAGACACTTATCCAGCCCCAGCCCTAACACGTGACTATCCGATACTGGGCCGATATGCACAATACATTAGTATACTACGCTTGATACAGATCTTATATTCTTAAATGGATATGTCCGGAGAATTGGGTAGACTTGGTGCTTTGCTAGATGTCGACCTTGTCTCGTAAATCGGTAGAAGTAGTACTTGGTACGTACGTGATTCGGATACTCCGACGACCGTATTTACTGCCAGATTATCCGGGGATCTCATGGGTCGCTTCCCGATAATCCACCGATGACGCACAACTCGCACTCTTGAATAATCTGGGATTATAATAGAAGAGAGAGAAAATTAATCTAGGATTAATTACGGAGATATTTTATCCGGGATAAAATATCGTCTAGAGAGAGATAACGATTATTCGGAATTAATCGATGAATTAATATATTCGATATATTAAACGAAATTAGATTTTAATTCGGGCAAACGAGTTAATTTAGAATTAATTCGTTAGCGACGTAAATAATAATTTCGCCAGGCGCAATTATTTATTAAATTCGATTGAATTAACGTCGCGACGTAAGCTCGGTATTTCGGAAATATCGAACCCGAACGCGTGAGTGCACGTGGGCCCACTTTCATTTGGAAACGTGTGGGGCCCACATGACACATGTCATTCTAATGCATTGCATGTAGATAGTGTACAATGCACTCAATGTTATTGCATGGAAATTGAGTGTTTGACACTCTAAGCCATTGCATGTTTTGTGTCATAATTTTATTATTAATTTAATAAATATTATGGCATAAATATAATTGATTTTTGGTAAATCATTTTAACTTAACACAAAACATTTCATCTCTCTCAAAATGCTCTCTTCTCTCACGCCAAATGGGCACAATGCTCACTGGTTTTGAACCAGAAAAACGTGAGCAATAGGGAAGCTAAGAGTGGTTTCTCATGGTGAGAAATCAAGTGCTAGCACACTTACAAGTCTTGCGAATGTGGAGAGAGGTTCGACCATGAGACGGGATCCATCCGACGAAGCTAGGAGCTCCGTTTTCTCACTCAATTTTCTGTTTTTGTAGGCAGTGGACTGCATGCAGTAGGCTTACAAGGCAGTGCGTTTTTGGGCTTGAATCGTCTCCAAATCGACATAACCGATCAATGTGAGTATTCCGCTACCTCCGTTGTGTGTTCACACATTATTTCATGTCTTGATTTGATCTTGGGACCTTAGAATAAACCAACAGACGGGGCAAGGCTCTGACTTCAAATATGTTTATCATAAATATGTTCACTACTAGTATTAAAATTGGATTTTAAATACTTAGTGTGTACTATAAATGTAATGATGTTCAGAATCTGCTATGAGCAGGATACTGACTTCAGTTGAGATTAATCTGCGAGTTAGAAACGGGACGAAAGTCACTTTTTTAACCGTAGAGATACCTAAATTAGGAACTACCCTTTGGGTGTATACTAAATTAGGAAACTGTTATATGTAACTAGTTTGACTAGAAACATTATCTCTATATCAGTGTTTAACCCACTGCGGGTGAACCTTTATATCTTGAACACTAAAGGGTTTTATTATATAAAGATGATATTGAGAAAACACATTAGATGTTAATAAGGAATTTATATTGAATATAAATAAATCTCAAACGTACAACATGACAAACAAATAGCTCAAACTGATTTAATCAGATGAAACATATTGTGGCATTGTTGTCTGGGACACAATTTAAACAAGACTCGTATATCCGCACTTTTGAATAGTGGGTACCAGGACAATTTGATTCTAATCAAATAAAGTCTACGAATCTAGTTTATTAGGCAAAGTGCCTAAAATACTATTTACCGGTAAAAGTGAAAATGCCACCGATCTGTTAGCCCTAGTTCATAGTGAAGCAAGTGGGCCCATGTCTAGCTAGGCTAGATGTGGATATGAATATTTCATGACTTTTACGGATGTGGCATCCCGTTATGGTTATGTGTTTCTTTTGAAACATAAATCGGAAACTTTTAAAGTTTCGACACGAAATAGACAAACAGATCGGCTAAAGTATTAAATCGTCACGGTTAGACCATGATGAAAATACTTAAGCAATAAGTTTCTCAAATACTTGAAAGAGTATAGTATTCTTTCAAATAAGGACTCCTCCCGGAACACGTCAATTGACGGTGTGTCCGAACAGAGTAACCGAATTTTGTTGGACATGATAAGGTCAATCATGAGTCGCTCTTAGCTACCATTTCCTTCAACGGATACACATAAACAGTGCAGATCTTATTTAGAATAAGGTTCCACAAAAATCTGTTTGACAAATTTCATATTAGATATGAACAGGAAAGAAACTAGGTTTCACATTCCTGTAAATTTGGGAATGCTAGGCATATGTTTGGATGATACCAAACAAGAACCCAAATCGGATAAGTGCCAAAGTTGTTTGTTATCCTAGGGAAACCAAAGTATAGTACTTATACAACTCACTATAGAACAATGTAATTGTTGCTCACCATGAGGTTTTCCTAAGAGGAATACTGATATGCAGTGGTAAGTGGGAGGATAGTAAAACTCGATGAAAATCGGAGTAATACTATTCCAGGCACCGAATCCTAATGGAACATAAATAGTTCATCAAGGATGAAACTATACCAATAATCTTCGAATACACAAGAACCGCGTATGTCGGAGAGAGTCAGAAAACAACCTGGGGTATGGGTTTCTGATCTCACCTTATAAAGATATTAATCTTTTGAGGTATACCAACTGACTACGTATGAGGAAGTGATACAAGGTATCGACTCCCTATTATGTCAAAGTGCCATGAATCCAAAATGGATCCATGTATATCAACCAAGTTTAGAT
The DNA here is from genome assembly GCA_019454045.1 of Zanthoxylum bungeanum. NCBI lineage: Eukaryota > Viridiplantae > Streptophyta > Magnoliopsida > Sapindales > Rutaceae > Zanthoxylum > Zanthoxylum bungeanum. Next base: position 31,889 of record SKCR01017161.1, read on the forward strand.
ACTAGTTGATGTACCATAAGGCATTGTGCCTATAGGTACTATATAAGTCTTCAAGGAAGACATACATGGAAGGCAACATACCAACGTATAAAGCTAGGCTTTTAGTGGAAAGGTATCGTTATCAACATTGTGTTGATTACGAATTAACCTTTTACCTGTTGCCACGGTAAATCCATTTGGATAATACTTGCTGATGTTGCATGTTTCATTTATGAAATATGACAGCTGAACGGGAAAATCGCTTTCCTGAAAAGGAAACCTTTTGGAGGATGTTTACAACATCCTGTCAGTTTTGTCGTATCAAAACTAGCAAACAAGGTTTGCAGGTTATTCGATCCATGTATGGATTGAAGCAAGCATTGAGTTCTTGGAATTATCGTTTTGATGTAATCATAATGGTGTATGATTTAATTCAAAACGAAAATGATTCTTGTGTATATAAGAAGGTTAGTGGGAGCGCACAGACAGTAAATGTCCTATAAAATAATGATAATAAATCATTTCTTGGAAATGATATTCCCATAATACAATCAGTGAAAGCTTGGCTTTCATGAAAACTCTCCGAGAAATCGTACATTGAAAAATCTACGCGCCCTGGTGTCTCATACGCTTTGAGCATATGCAGTCACAAACAGGCCAATCCAAGTGATAGTCACTGGATTGAAATTAAGAACATCATTTAGTTTCTTAGAGAACTAAGGATGCTGTCTTAAACTATGGAGAATTAGAACTTGAAGTGACTGGGTTCACTACTGCAAGTTTCCAGACCGATAAAATGACTAAAAGTCGCAAACGGTACTATACAGTTTGAATAACGGAACAGTGAGCTGGAAATCTTCCAAGCAAGATACTATTACCGAATAAACAACTAAAGTGGATTATTGCTGCAGCTGAGGCAGCAATATAAGCCATTTGGGTCGATAATAAATCTAATTAGATTAGATATAGTTCTACTAGCCGCTGAGCTAGGCTTCAGCACAGGCTAAAGAATTAATGGTATCATCAACGATCCAGATATATACTTCGATATTCATCTGATTCGTTCGAATCATACATCGTGGCGATGTGATGATCGAATAAATCGCATCAGATGATAATCATGCAAATCTGCTGACGAAAGTCTTTTCTCAACAGTTTGAGCCAACCGTACATAGTTTGGGTGTCAGACACTCGAGTGACTGGCTATAGGCCAAGTGGGAGATTGTTGGACAATTATGACCCATAGCGTCACTATTTGTACAGATCATGGTGTTGTTGTACAAATTAACTATGTGACAAAAGAGATTGCTATCTTATCATTATGATTAGATCACCAAGATGTATAAATGATAGGAGGTCCTTATGATTTGTTCCTGGATTGAGAAGATATGAGAGAGTATCAATCCATGAAGGATAAATCATTAAATATCCCTAGTCAGAGTATTATCGAGATTGGACATCGATAATGCGTAAAAGGCTAGTGTTACACTTGTGCGCGTTGTGAGGGCACAACGGCATAGTTCTCATAAATTTGGGTATAGGATACTCATGCAAGTGTAATAGGAGGTTGTGTTTTACCGATGGTACGGGAAACAGCTTCGCTCTGGATAGACCCCTCGGAATTCCATTGGTAGTATGACTATGCGTCTATGGAAGTCCGAAATTAGGGTAGGTGTATTTGGTCTTAACCTGAGACTTGCACCGCTATACTTGCGACAATCAATATACTTGGTTTTGGTCTTAACTAGGGTAGGTGTACGCCTCTGCTGGGTATATTGAGAATCGTAGTGTGTTGGATGTGATGTCAAGACGGAAGTATCACTCCAGTCATATGGAGATGATGATCGCGCACGGATACAGAACTGGTTCTCTAAGGGTTGCAACCATCGGGATAATATGACTGGTCATGATTATCCGATAAAAAAGAGACTAGTTGCTAGTGATCCGATATATGCTTCGTACGGGGCAGACACTGTACCAGCCACAGGCCTTGCATGTGATCATCCGATACTGGATCGAAATACGCAATACTACGTATACTATGTCTGATATAGATCGCTTATTCATGTAAGCATGTTTCTGGAGAATTGGGTAGGCATGGCGCTTTGCTAGAAGCCAACCTTATCTTGTAAATCGGTACAAACGTAGTACTAGGTACTTACGTGTTCGGATAGTCTGACGACCGAATTTACTACCAACATATCCGGGGATCTCATGGGTCGCTTCCCGAAGATTCACCGATGACGTATGACTCGCACTTTAATTAATCTAGGATTAATTAGATGAGAGAGAAAATTAATCTGGGATTAATTGCGGAGATATTTTATCTAGGATAAAATATCATTTAAAGAGAGATAACGATTAATTTGGAATTAATCGATAAAATAATATATTCGATATATTATACGAAATTGGATTTCGACGCGGAATTAAAATTAGATTTTAATTCGGGCGAACGAGTTAATTTAGAACTAAATCTTTAGTGACGTGAATAGTGATTTCCTTTGGCATTGGTTCATTTGGAGCTTTTATTTTTCTTCTTTTTCATTGGTTTTGCGGTTGCCTTCCAATTGCCTTTCTTCTTCTTCTTTGCAGATTAAAAAATTCGGCAACATTTACCTCGGCATTGGGCCTACGAGGATCGTTCATAACGGACTCGTAATTGGTGAGCTCATTCAGCAGTTCAGTCAATGTGAAAGTCAACTTGTTCATAGAACAGTTGCTCTTAAACTACAGGAAACTCTTCGGAAGGGTTTCCATGATCATTGTCACCTGGCTTTGCACATTAATACGTACACCATGGGTTTCAGCCATATTAAGATGAGCCATCATCCTTAACACATGGTCTCGGACTGATGTGCCTTCCTTCATTCTAGCGGTCAATACAGAGGCAATTGCCTCATGTTGTTGCCGGTTTGAAGGTTGCCCAAACATATTCTGTGATGACTACATAATCATTGATGCTATCGCCATAGGCTCATGCTGTGCAGCAAGAACCTCAGACATGGATGCTATCAAATAGCTATGGGCTTTCTCATCAGCTTCAATCCAATTATTATAGGCATTACGTGCAGCTCTGCCAGCATTAGGTGCTGGCTCAGGAGGACATTCCTCCATTAGGACAAATTTAAGGTCTTCACAGACCAAGATAGCATTCATGTCACTTTTCCATTTAACATAATTATCCCTGGTTAATTTTTCTTGTTGTTTGATAATAGAGATTATTGCAGATGCCATGGCTGGAAAAATAATAAACGCGCATTCAATATTCATTCGTCGCATATTAAAATTGTCAAACATTTAGCCATAAAATTAAACATGATGCATGATCAATGTATAATGAATTAGAAACCTAAAAGAATTACTATGGCACGGTTATCTATCATCCCACAAATAAGTGTCGTCGTAGGGTAGGTCAAGTATTCGCATGATAGATTGAGACATTCTCAATTGATTAATATATCTGAAATAACTCTTATTCTTATATTAATCAACTACCGTTATTTTTATCAAGGAAGCTTTGATTAACTACTTAATCATTCCTTTGTGAGTGTGACCCATTATTTCGGAACCCTTGGACTTAACTAGTGAAGTGCCGCCGTAGGGTAGGTCAAATCACCAGATACATCTAGAGTCCCTATCCTTTCGGA